>VDFB02295845.1:0-32038 GCA_007258455.2 Sequoia sempervirens
TTTATTGCTCAAAAGTAATTTCATTTAGATAGTGACACAAAGTTTCATTGATGTTGCAACCATGGTGTATAGCTTCATTATAATATGGACTTTGAACATGGTTGTCACTTCTTCATCCTCTTTTTGAAATATGTTTGCATAAGTAACCTTTATATTTATCTCCTCCTTAGTATCTCATACTCATTTGTAAAAGTAATATATTTATTTATCCCTCTTGTCCTATGTACATAAAAGTATAAATTCCATTCACCATAGGAATATGTAATAAGTTGAATGATTGAAGGTAGATGTCTCAATAGCTTGGGTGTCATATAACAATAGCTACAGGTAGTTGATTGAACACTACATGCTTACAGTTGTTGATAAAACAAGGTAAACTACTACAAATGTTAACCCTTCAAAAATATGTGAACAATTTTTTTATTATTCCAATATTAGTTTACCCATTAATAGATATATATGGACAAAAATAGAAATCAACAAACCATGATAAATAAACACATACCACTAGATGCACGTAGAGTATCCCTTGTAGGAAAAATCTCCACCATTAAAGAGAGGCACAAGTATGTATTAATCTTTAACATGAGTATTTATGCAACATGATTTCTTACTTCGACATTTTGGTAGCCTCTATATACTTGTGAAATCTCTATAAAATTGACTACTGACCCCTCACACACGTGCATCTATTAATATGCACATATAAATGATAGTTTTACAATACTGTAAGCACCAAAATTATGGACCATTAAAACAATGTAAAATGTGTCCAAAAAGATAAAAATGACCAATTACTTTTTTACCAAATCCTCTCAAGCCTCCAATTGTGCCCTATGTTCTTTGGCTCTAGTTGGGGTTTCAAGGGGTCAGAGGGGCCTTCAAGCCTAGTAATATTCATAGGATTGCAATTAAATATCACATAATCCTTACAATAGTTATAGTACTTGATGTGATTTTGGCGGTAATGGCCAAAATCATTTCAATGGTTATAAATCTCTATATCTTATTTCAAACTACCAATTTCATATTGTGCATGTACAAGAGCTCACTCCATTCTCTACTATGTAGGGGAATGTCTATCAACATAATTACATGTGTAACAAATAAATTAGAAAAGTCTAGCGTATTGTCATATACGGTTAACTTTGTTGAATTTTGTCTTATAAGAATAAATTTCAACATCCCATGATTATGATTCCTTTGTTTTGCCTTACACCATAGTTTGTTGTTTTTTCAAAGAAAAATAAAAAATATCATATCGAAGTATTTTAAAGTTATAGTTTTATTTTGTTGGACAAGCATTGCCATGCATGTGAGGGAACAACTGAATAGTTTTGAATGAGTTATGTGCCCATCTTGACTACAAGAACTCTGGTTTTTTTTTATTTATAAGAAACAATGAAGCATAGTAGATATTAAGATCACTATGACTTCGTATAAGAGAGTTTTGTCACAACTAGGACAATGTATTTTCATAGTGATAACATGCATTACAAGGTGAGGTTAAGATTCTACCACTAAAAAGAAATACAAGAAGAAAAATATTTCAACATTAATATTAATTATGACTACATACTCACAAACAACATATATAAAAATTAATAAATGAAGATGTAAAAAAAGTTCGAAAAATATTTAAAATTTAATAAAAAGAAAAAATAGATATAATAAATAATTTTATAATAATATATTAAACATTATTATAAGTTGTAAAAATAAGATATTGATTGTCATTTTCATTAAATATATAATTATCAAAATACATTTGTAATTTTTTTTAATAGAATAAATAATCTGTTAAATCCAGGTTTTTGTTTATATTGATTATTATAAAATCCCTCCGTCATCCATAATACAGATTATAACGAAAGGCCGTAGTTGATAGAATGTTCTGTCCTATCAACTTAGAAAAATGTAGGCAAGATGTAACATGGGAGTTAAGAACAATTATAAAAAGCCAAATCCTTTCCACATGTGACGTTTTGAGAAGAAAAATGTAGGGGCTTAGCTTTCTAAGGAGAATAATGAAGTCAGCTGACTCGTCAACTCCTAATGCTTCTCCCAATTGAAAAATGTGGTCCCTGTTTTTTAACATATTTTTGGAAAAAAAGTAATATGATACAAAGGAATTTACAATTTTCTTTTTTATCATGATGGATTCTTGAGTGCGATTTGATATATTAATATTGAAAGGTTGATACTAAAAACACATTATCAATTGATGGGTAGATATATTGTCCACAGCCTGTCAAATTATGATATTGCTATCAGAATTCAACTGAATAGTTTTTGAGTCAAACTCATTGATCCATATTTTATGAGTAGTTCACAAGAACCTATCTTTAATGAGAATGAATGATCTGCTTAACACTCATCGCATGTAAGTGATGCTCACAGAAGTGAAACATTAGACCTTCCTAATGTCAATTTTTAGAACTCGTGATTATTGTGTAGAACTCACAAAAATGTTACTTCCTCGTTACCCAGTCATTATATCAATATTTATTATATTAAACTGCTCTAGTGAAATTTAACTTAATTTGTAATTATGTTTCTGAAGAAGAGGCTGCAGAGAGACTGAAACATCTAAATTGAAACATTACAAAAGAGTATTCAGATACATGGTGATAGTATGTATTGATACATTGTGATAGTGTAATCTTAAAATCAAGTGAAAAAGTAAGTACATCTTGAAATTGACTTGATATCCAAAGTTAAATTCAGAAGAGGAAAGGATCAGGTTTATGTGTTTGAAACTGTACACAATCTCCTCATTTCGCTTTCCATGGCTTCCATTTGCATTTGATGTGAATGCAAAGGAGGTGAAAAGATATCAGACCAAATGTTTCTGTACTCTCTCCACCATTTCATGAAGCTGCCTTTCTCAAGTAAAATGTCAAGTGAAATATCACGATCCTTGATAAGTTTATCAACATGATTCACAAACCCTTGAACCTTCTTTATCTTTTCTACAATAACAGATCGATTTTTTTCCTGTTTTAGACATTCTACCCAATCTTTGGCCTCTTCTACGCGAGCCCAAAAGCAGGAATCCTGCGTTTGCACTGCCAATTTTGTGCGGTTAACTTTCTCCCCACACAAATTGCTGTCATGCTGCCACTTTTCAAGAGTTTTGTAGCGTTGATGTCTTCCGAATTCCAGGTAATGGCCCTGCTTCAGGTGTTTACCTGACCGGTAATAGTATGCAATGTCGAGGGGCTCCACAAGCTGTTTATAGTAAATGGCAGCATAAACCCACTTGGGCTGCAGGTGGAAATCATCAGGCAATTTGTTCATTTCGACCATTTGGATGAAATCATCCCAGAAGCGTGAGATCTTAAGCCTGTCTATGTTTGCCCTGAAATCTTTAGTCCTGTTTGGGTTTTTGAAAGAGTCATAGTAGCCGAGCCCTTCACCTTCACAGCTGGTCTTGTACCACTCAATTTCAACCCTGGCGCCTTGTATTTTTGCTGATTGTATGAACACTTTAGCGCTGTTCAGGCTTGGACTGAATCCAATCCTTCCTGTGTCCATCATCAGAGTATGCTTCTCATCTCCAGGCTGAATAGAAAAAAAAAATTGTAAGTACCTAAACAGAGTCAATAATTATACCCAAGCTCACCAACAGTACAGCAGAGAGCAAAAAATCTAAAGAAAAATGCAATAGATATAATAAGCAACTATATCATTGCTAACTATATCTGGTTGTCTGTGTGCTGGTTTTTGGCTGTTTGTTCTGTTTTTGATTATTTGATGAAGCAGCCGCTTATCTTGTAAAGAGTTTCAGACCTTCAAAACCTGTTTTTCCTATAATCAAAAACTATATCATTGTTAACCCTTTCGTCTATGACTAAAATTGCCCATCCTGAACATTAGGAACTCTAATTTTGTTGAAAAAATTCCATATTATAAACTATAACACCACTTTTACCCAGAAATAGATGCTGCCATAAAACTATGCTATAAAAGCTTAAAAAGTCAGCAGATTATGTTTCTACTTGAAACAAAATGGCAGAGGTGGGTCCATTGGTAATGGTGTTCTGCCGCTAAGTACTTGTACAGGTCCACTTTGTATTGTGGGACAACTGTTACTTTTGTCTTGTGATCGAAACTTCCTAGTTCCTTCCCTCGAGATCTTTTATCATGTGGACGAGGAAAGCCAGCAGCTTTGCTAGGACTACGGGTCTAGCGAAGCACACTTTTCAAAACAGCTCTCTGGCCTACAATTTCCATAGGAATATAGAAAAGATTCTGGTTAGCTTTTCACATTGTGTATGTTTTATCTTATTATGAGTAGCAGGAAACCTAGTCAATAAAGGCCAGCCCTTGAAGGGTTACTAAGTTTGCTTCAATCATTTTTTACCAGCAAACATTTGGATCATGAAAATAAATTATATAAAACTTAAATTGGATCTTGAGAAAGCTTAGATTCTAGATTCTTATGAGAGAAGTCCAATCCAAATTGGTGGGGGATTGTACACTTTTTGAGGCCAGAGACCATATAACCAACAAAGACTATGCAAGCAGAAATAAAAGATCTCGCCCCATTCAATGTCCAATTTTTGGAGTCCACTTATAACATTTTAGCAATTAGATTTGCAAATTATTCATGTTATTCCCATGTTTACGGTTGAGAGCTCTCAAAGCAAAACTTTAAGCAATGTAAGCTTACAAAACATGCTTCTCAAATTAATTTTTCGGATGTAGCATAGTTATCTGCTGTGCTGCAGTCTCATGCACGGTTTGTATTGGTACTTCTCCTCCCTCTGCAGTTTCCTTTTGGACTGCTTATTCTTTTCTTTGTAATTCAGCTTTGCTCAATGAAAAAAAATCGAATATTTTATTTCTTTCCCGTCTTCCCTACACAATTTTAAAAATGATGTAAACAGAAAATGGACACCCAATGCAAAGTCATGCTTGTGGGAGTTAAAAAGCTAAAGCTTTTATGTCCTAACCGTCTGCAAAAACTTTCCCCTCTATTCTATACTTTCCAACAAGGTTCTGCTGCATATTCTACCAAAAATTGTGGTTTACTTAGTTTCTGTCAATGAAGAGAGTTGCTATGTAATGGGTACCTGAATTTGAAGTCCGGCTGCTTCCAAGGCTATTGCAATTCCAAGTTCGTAAGGCTTTTCTGCGTCAGTGTATCCTTGTCCAAGGTCTCCTACACTGCACAGGTTTCTGAAATTGTGCTTCAATGTTTTCCCATATTCAAGATGCTCCATGAAAAACTCCCTGGACGGACAGAGCTCCACATCTTGCAATGTGAAATCCAACATCTGCAGCACTGCCACGCTGCTTCCATAGCAAGCACCACCCTTTTCTGAAGTGAAAAAGTAATAGCCCAGTGGCCAATAAGGGCTTTGCCTGCTTTCAACAATTTGGCTCTTATCTTTGCAGCAGTTTGCTGCAATCCGAGTATGATGTAAAACGTCCCTCAGAAAACTGCAGGCCTGCTCATATGAAAGAGGAAAATGATCATGATTCTGATGAGCTTGCCTAGATGAGTACAGAAAAGGGAGTAAGGCTCTCAAGGGTAGATGGATAGACCGGTGGGGGGCAAGCAGAACCCTCGGAAGAAAATCATGCTTAGAAACTATGTGGCAGAATTGCCCACACCATTTTTCCCTACCAACTGCTTGAGCAAGCCTTTGGTCTCCCAACAAAGGGGAACCTAAGGTCACACAGAAAGGGAGTTTTTTATTTTTCCTACTCCTGTACTTGTTGCCATTGGTATTCACCAGCATCCACAGCGTTGCAAGTGCTGCCACTGCCCCTCCTAAGCCATGGCCTGTCAAAATTATTCCTTCTGCTTTTCTTCCAAAGATTTCCAGCTGCAATACAACGTGTTCTCTCTGTCAAACCACTGGTAAATCGAAATTAATTACTAGAAACTAAGAATTAAAAAAAGGGGGGTGCTACAAACCTTCTCCTTAAGGTCAGTATTGTTTAAGACATTGAGAAAACCACGAAGAAGGCCCTGATTAATCAGAACCGGCTCACCATTGTTATCCCTCAAAGACTTAAACAGATCGGTCTCTGTGTTGACAATTCCTTCTCCAAAGCCATTGCCCTCATTGAAAAAATGATGGACAGCTTCAGACCCACTGAAAGCGAAGAATAACACATCTTCTATCTCACAGGTAATGAAGGGGTTTCCAGATTTCTGAGCTTTGCTACAAGCCTCCCATGCCATGTTGGGTAGTCCACTCGATACCAAATATTTCCCAAGTGAAAAGCTGCCATCAAATCTGCAGACACAGAAACAAGTTGTTCGTAATTGTATATGGGGTCTGATCAAAACGTAAATTTGCTCTTCAACAAAAATGGAGGCCTAACTTACTGCGCGTCGGTTAAATCGTCGGAAGTCGCCATATGAGGTAGAAACCAAGGCTAGTTCCAGTACGTATCCAAATGCCGTGAGAAAGGCGACAATTTAAGCTATGTATTGTGCGACAATTTAGGCTGTGTCTTGTGTTATAAATTAATTAATTTCGCTTTGGTTAATGTCGTTCCACTTCTTCTTGAGTGCTAGTTTTACAGGGACTAGCAATATACAGCCGAGTAAAGGAATCTGAACAGATCAGTACTGTACAGTATCAATATTTTTCTTTAATTTTCAGTTTACTTTTATTGAAATACTTTTTTATAAATAAATATTTATAATTTTAAAAATTAAAAAGTAATAATATATTATTCATAAAAAGTAGGATGGGTGGTAAAAACCATATTCTCAAAGTTTAAGTAATAAAGTTTAAAATAAAAGATAAAAGTTTAAATAAGATCAAGCCAAAACATCAAGAAATAGTAAAGTCATTAGTGGTAAGAGCAACACTATCAAAGGGGGATCATGGTTATCTAGTTTATTCCATATATTAACAGGGACGAAACTATCATCAATTAGTTCCTAACCAATGAGAGCACCCTCTTCTTTTTTGTTTTCATTTGTAAGTTGTTGAGTACAAACATGTGAAATAACTATGTCTAAGCGAGGAAGCTTGCTAAAACTTGGCCAACTAGAAGCGCCATTCCCATAAGAAGAGGCAAAAGGCAGTCAAGAAGGATGAGACCAACTCGGAGTAGCAAGACACTTAGATATTTTAGCTTGTGAACCATGTGATTAGGAACCACGATCCCTTTTGGCAAGTTGACTATATCCACATCTATGCCCACATGGTGGGCAAAGACCATGGTGGGAAGCAAAAGGTGACAACACTAGCAACAATGTAAGGTGCATTACTTGATGATCTAGGAGCACTTGTAGTTAAGCAACTTCGAGTGCAACTTTGTTTGTTTGCTCCTAAATTTATATAAGGACATTAGAATAAATCATAACTTTAGTTTATAGCAAGAAATGAACATCAACAGTACATCTTGCAAAAAGAGAAAAAAAATATTTCCAAATACTAAAGAGAATTTCCACCCTAAAAGCATATCAAATCTAGGTAAATAAATTTGAATGGGAGGGAGAGTCAATCTCCCAACAAAACCATATGCCACAAAAATAGGTTGACCTAAAAGGCTTGAAAAAATCATGGATCCAAGTCTAGGCCTTTTGGGCTTTGGTGAAAAGCCAAAAAAAGATGTTTGAGAATCTTAGGTTGCCCACAAAATGGAGAATGAAGATTAAGAACTCCCAAATGGGACAAATGATTGCCAAGTGGAAGACCTTGATAAAGAATGCATGAGACAAAATGAACTAGCTTGGGCTCAAGAAATGCTAACTAGATGGTCTAAAATCTATAATAAGAACCCATAGAAGACTAGAGATGTCAAAGATGATTTAATTGAGCCACCATAGGGAGATGTTGTGTAAGCCATAAATATGGACCTTGTTGGGTTTGTAATTACAAAATGGTGGATTAGGATACCATTTTCAATCTTTTTAGTGTTTATTTGTAGCTATCAAACCCATCAACTTTCTATATGAGTTACATCTATTGAGCCTACATTTGATACATTTTTTAAAAATCTGATTCATGACAAAGTAAAAATTCAAATAAGCCTCATCAAGTTTTCTAAGCCACAAGCATTGGTATGTAGTGAGCCTAAAATACATAAAGAATTAGGGGATCTTGAAAAGAAATAAAAGAAGAAAAATAAATCTAAATATTTAATGCACAATTAGATTTTGAATCCTCTCCCTCAAAAGGGGAACATCTAAAGAGTAACACACCAAATGTGCATATTGTATAATACTAGGGCATGATGGACATCAATGTTATTCTAAATGAGTTGAAATGTCTTCTATAGAAGAATAAAATTAAATTACCTTTAATTATGTCAAAGGGTCCAACTTCTTTAGAAAAGCAAAAGGGGTGAGTACTTGTTATAGATTTTGAGTCAAGATGGATCCTTGATTTTGGAACTTCACATTATATGAATAATTCAAAGAGTTTATTTTCTCCATTTGAGACTTTTCTTATACTAGATACCTTGATGGTTTGCAACAAATATATGCATGTTTATGGGAGAGAGTTTGTTGATATGGGTGAGGGATATTTTTTACATACTATCATTATCAACTAACCTCCTTTCTATCTATCAAACCACTCATAGTGGGACAAGAAAGGGTGTTGAGTTCATATCATAATTTGTGATCATTTAGGATTTATAGAGGAGAGGTATTATTACAGTTCAAAAGCTAGATTATTATTCTAGATTATACATCTTCTCATAGTCTTCTCCTAATGTTCCTCCAATTCACAAGTAAGCATCTAGTGTGGAAATGTTTTAGGAGGTACAATTGGGTCATTTAAACCTTCAATTCCTTTTTATGACTGAGGTTCTAGATACATGTGCAAGTATTCCATCTACATCTCCTACTTTAGAGTTCAATGTTACTTTAGGTGAGGCTTCTACTAATTTAGTGTAGTAGGATAACATTGATCATCCTTCATGTATTGCTACTTTGGATGAATACTTGATGGATATTGGTTTTCTTTGTGAGTCCTATTTTATAGACTTGGAGGATACTATTTAAGATATTCATTTCCTGATGTTAGCTTTGTGGAGTTGCATCATTTTATTCAGATGTTATGAGGGTACCTTCATACCCTCTTATTCTTCCTCCACATGATTATTTTTCATAGTTTGGTTTTTTCTTTCTACATCATTTTCATAAGCTTATGGAATGCCACCTTCATCAATTAGGCTTAGAAATCTCGATTTGGTTGTGGTACCTTTCAACATCAAGATGTCAACACTTGAGTATAGTTCAAAGACATCACATGTCTTGATCTTTCTTCCCTCATATTCCTTTTAAGGAATGACAATATATCTTGTATACTTCTTTTTGCCTTGTTTCTTCCTAAGGGGAGGAATGTCATTCAGTGATAGTGGACTATCTTTTGCATCTAGTGTTGAAGGTCTCCCATTGGTGTAGAAGGCTACTTGAAGGAGGTGGCATGAACTCTCTTCATCCTCTCTTGAGGGAGTTTTATCCTATGATTTTTCTCCTCATATTTTTGGAGGTTTTGTCATTGTACACAGGTACTTGATCAAGTCTTGTTGAGATCTCTTTCATATTTCACATTTTCTTAAGCTGCACTTAAAGGGGGTATTGATGTAATTAATTAATTACACCTTATTATCTAATTTTATTTCTGTCATTTAATTTTATTACTTAGGTAATATACGATTATAAAATACATATCATTTTCTTCTTTCATTAGATTCTATTTTTTCTTTATCCTCTTATATTTAAAAATTTAGTTAAAACAATCCCTTGATTTCTATTTTTTTAACTCTTTCCCATCCTTATCATATTTAGAATATTGAGGCCATATATTATAGCTCTTTGCTTCCATTGAATAAGTAATTTCATATTAACTCTCCATATTCTTGATATTGGATTTTAGCTAATATTTATATTTTGCTAGCTATATTTACGTTTGCATCTAATTTTTGCAATCTTTTGTAATCATCTAGATCTAGACTTGTATTCATATATTAATTAAATCCTACAAAATTCAATATTTATCATGCATTCATGTGTCTTTATATCTCAAATCCTAACTCATAAATTAAACTAGGGTTTAAATATATAAATTAATTAATCATCCCCACTTAAGCATGTAAGTTAAATAGAAGACATCGACATAACCTGAACGAATTTGTGACTTGTATAAATTATGATAATTATGTGTAAGTTATCTTTATTTATCAATATAATTGAAATCAACATATAATAATATACAAGATATTTGTAGCCAATATTGGCTTAGTGTGATGATTAAAATGTGGTGTTGTTGTTCTTTCCATCAAGGTTCAAACCGGATCTTATTTACATTTAAACATATATTATATATTTATATTTAAACTAATTTGAAAACATGATTAACAATGTACAACTTAATAAAAAAACATATAAGATATTTATACTTGAACTGATTTGAAAACATGATTACTTAAACTGATTTGAAAACATGATTAACAATGTACATTAAACATCCAATATTATTAAATGTTTAAGTTAAACCATTGAATATTTGAATAAAATAGATTAAAAAGATTGATCATAATTTTGCAGTCAAATTACATTACTCTCTAATTTTTGAATCAAACTTATTGACTCATTGACCCATATACCACAATTTAATTCAAAAATTACCCAATTATATTTTATATACTGCAAAAACACCTCCTATAACTGTAAAATAATATTATTAAATATGCAGTCAATGGAGACTTGTACAATCCATAGAATCAGGAAAGAGGTTTGGACTGCACATTGTTTTTGAAAAAAAAACTACTATTACTGTTTATGATATGAAATACCAATGAAAGGGGATTACTTTTCTTTGGCCAGTCACTATCTAGGAAGGCAAAACATACTACAGATGCTGTAGGGGACGGTGAACATGAACTCCGAACTCTATGGAATGCTTTCCGAGCTCTATGGATTGAATCTGCACCTCACATGTCTGTTCTGTTATCAGGGTCCACTGTTCGGCCGGTGGCTTGGTATCTTAGGGTATCTCCAAGAATATTTGGAAGCGTTTGTTTTTAAATTAAATTAATAATTAAAAGCAAGTTTAGAGATAATGTTATTTTAATTTTGATGTAAAAATATTGTCGTATTGTGATAATGGAACCACCGCAAAATGTAAAATATTTGTAGAATTTTAAATTGACGAGTATTTTTAATCAATAATTATTTTTTAATAAATTTATATTTAATGTAGTGAAAATAAATTATGTTCTTAATATCATGACGACGTTTTAAATTGAAAATTTGAGATACATGAATATGATGAAATGACTACGATGATTTAGAAGCTTATCTAGAAAATTGTACTTATTGTAATTGTCAAGATGTGGTGATAGAAATCTATAAATTGAAATCTAGAATTGGAATGGTTATCAACGTCTATGACAAATAAACCATGAGCTTTTTCGATGTTTGGAGATAATCATAGTTGTAATTCGCTCTAAATGATGCAATTGCATCCTACATGTGTGATTCTATCTATTGAAGATTTTTTGTTACAAAATCCATGCACCATTGAGTGTACATACATTTGAGAAAATGTGATGCTTAAGAGCACCATTGGAAGCTTGCCATGTATAGGAGAAGTGTGAATTTTCGTTGATGATAGTTAGGTCAAAAGGTTGATTTCACAAAATTAACATTGAAAATTCAAGAATGGAGGATGTTGATTCATTGATCATTATGTCTAATGCATGCTAAGGCTAATGTAACTTTCATTGAAAATTAACTTTTGGGTGATATTTTGATAATGAAATCGAAATAAAAATAATATAAGAAATGGTGGGTGTTGATTGTTGAATAATATATGTCCGATAAAAATTGACATCAAGTTATCACTGATGGCAATTATTTTTTTGTGAAGTGTGCTTTTAAGAGTGATATTTGATGTATCTTCTTTTCCCCCAAAGTGATCTAGGATGATGCCCTTAAATACACAAACCAAGACACACAACATGAAACTTTTGTTGTGCATGTTGATTGGCAACAACTATATCCCAAGATTATTTGCTTTGAAATCAATAATTTTTTTTTTTTTTAAGTGGAGAAATAAATAATTCTTGCAACCTAGTCCAAGGGGCATAATCTAGGGTGTGATCTAGTCTAGGAAAGAAAAAATCTTCAAATCTAGGCTAATCATGTTTGGAGATGGATAATTTAGCATAATAAAGTTAAGGATTATATTTTGGGTAGTGAGTGCACAAAAAAAGAAAAAATAAGTGCTAGATCTTGCATTAGTGACATCTAAGAAAAGTGGCATAAACACATGAGGTTCTAAAGTGTGAAGTACACACTTTTCTTCTCTATTTTCCCTCACTTTGTTTGCAAATCTAAATGAGCAAGCATGCCAAAGTAGACACAACATAAAATAATAGATAGAAAAATGATACATAGGATTTCTACATTTCTAGAAATATAATCCACTAGAATATGGAGTAAATAGGTAATCACTTAATAATTATTTAATCATTAATTAATTATTAGGCCCCTTTTACTTTATTCACTTAAATTAAACTTTGGAGTGCTTTTTTATTATTAGATTGAACTATTTTTACATTATGTTGTCTCATGGCATAAGATGAAGACACTTGTCATGATCTACCTTAATCCTCACGTAGGGTTTCATCTAGGTTTTTCTCCTTTTCTTTTATAAGAATTCATTTGTTTATTGTAATCAATCCAATCCAGGTTACTCAAATATATCAATACAAAAGTTATCATGCTTTTCTCGATCAATCAATTTCTCAAGGTTGCATAGCATAATAACTGCTTTCTCTCTCTACATGTTATAGGTGTTTTGTTTGTAGGTGATTTATGGGAAAGGAACATCAGATGCTTTATTGAATGAGATCTTCTCTCATGGTTACATAGCATAGTAATTATTTTTCTCTCTCCATGTGATACAAGTTTTGGTTGTAGAGGATTTCTAGGATCTGTGGAGTTCACTATCAACTCCAACATGGTATGAAAGCACCAAATCTATGACTTTGTGTCCAAATTTTGAGAGTTTCAACCTTCAAGGAAAGATTGGCTCATCCTAGAGCAAAACGAGCATCACCGTTGAGTCTAGAATTATCAAAATCTAAAGAACATTTGTCAAATTGCTCAAATATGAGAAGTCGTAAAAAAAAAGGGGCTACATTTATCTCAAGGAAAAAAATTGTACAACTATACAGACCCATATTTTTGTGCAGTCGCCATTAATAAACCATGCAAGCCTTGTGTTAGAATGGTATGTTTGCAAAGCTTTTCAAAAATAAACATTCTATTTTTTAAAGTTTTTTTTTAATTCAAAAAATTCAAAAAGTAAAAAATAAAAAATAAAGTGGAGCCTTTTTATTGCAAGGTAAATAAAGTACCCTATCGCATTGTCACATTTGACAATAGTGGCTCACTTTTCTACTAGTGGCCACAATCCCACCACTTCCACACATTTCGATAGCTTGTATTAAGTCACCAACGATGACATCCTTACACTATTGTGTTGGTGGTCTTTTAAGCTATGTTGAAAAATTAGCTCTAATTGCTAGCAACCATTCCACTAGGCCAACTGATGCTAATACATTGGTGGCATTAGCATCTCGACATTATATTTTTTGGCCAAATCAAAAGATATTGGCTTGTAAATAGCATATTCTAACAAATTTGGATTTTTCCATCACCCTATTTTTCTATCACAAAGGATAATATTTCAATGTAGGGAGAATATTCCCTCAATCGATGTTGACACTATACCCCCAAAAAGCCCCCAACAAGCCCTAATTTTCCTTAAGAAAGACATTTTTAAAATTTTTGGAATAACTTGGACATACGGTGTTGAAATCAAGCAAATAATATATCATAAAAAATTTGGTTCCATGTACTTTCTAGTAGTGTAGGTCTCATCATCAAATTTTGTTGTTGTTACATTTTATTGCTTGTTGAAGTCATATCATTAGTTTTGGCTTTCAAGCTCATAAATTTTCACCTATATTTTGATTTCATTTTTCTCAACTAATTCTCTTATGAAATGATACCTGATTTCAATGTGCTTGCTTCTTCCATGAAAAACTAGATTATTTGTCAAAGCAATTGATGAAACATTGTCACAAAATATGGTTGTTCCATCCTTTTGTTCTTCCTTCAAATCTGCTAAGGTCCTCCTTAGCCAAATAGATTGGCATGCTACTACATTTGTTGCTATATACTCAACCCCAACTATAGATAGGGAAACTATGGGTTGTTTCTTGGAAGCCTATGAAATGAATCCTAATCTCAAATGAAACACATATCCAAATGTGTTTTTTCTATCATCCACATGCCTTGCCTAATCACAATCTATGTAACCAACCAACCCAAAATCATTTGTTACACCATACAAAATGCCATATCTTTTGGTTCCATTCACATACATGAGGATTCTTGTACCTACTTGCCAATGTGACTCTTTTGGAGCCTCCATAAATCTGGAAATCAAACTTACACTATGCATGATATCGGGCCTAGTTGTTGTTAAATACATCAAAATTCCAACCAAAATCTTAGATATGGTCAGATTCACATTGTTGCTACAATATTCCTTACTCAACATCAGACCTATAGCTGTTGGTGTAGGGGCATGCTTGCTATCTTGCATCCTAAACCTCTTCAAAATCTCTGCTGGATACTTTGCTTGAGAGAAAAATACCATCATGCATTTATTTTACTTCTATGCCTAGAAAATACCTCAAGAGACCTAAGTCAGTCATTTCAAACTCTCTTTTCATGGCCTCTTTAAAATTAGCAATGAGGAAATCATTATCCCAGTGAAAACTAAATCATCAACATATAAGACAACAATTAAAATCTTACCCCCAGTTGCCTTGATGTAAAGAGTGGGTTCGCCATCACTTTTACTAAAGTCATTACTCAACCAATATTCAGTCAATCCTATTGTACCATGCCTGTGGTGCTTGCTTCAACCCACAAAGAGATTTCTTCAACCTGTATACCTTTTTTTCTTGACCCAAAACTTCATAACCAGGTGGCTACTCTACATACACTTCATCTTTTAGCACTCCATTCAAGAAGGTAGACTTCACACCCATTTGATACACCTTCCACTTGTGTTGGGCTGCAATTGCTATGACTGCCCGCATGGTTTCCATCCTTGCAACTGGAGCAAATGTCTCATCATAATCTCTCCCAAATTGTTGTTTATATCCCTTGACAACTAATCTTGCCTTATGCCTCTCTATTCTTCCATCGACATTGCTTTTGGTCTTATAGACCCATTTTACTCCAATAACTTGCTTGTTGGGAGCCAAATCAGTTAGCTCCCATGTTATATTCCTCTCTATTGTGTCTATCTCCTCATCCATAGCTTCACACCATTTCTTTTCTTTTACAACATCATCAAAATAAATTGGATCACTATGAGAAAATAATGCAAAATTCATACTTTCATCAAACTTTTCATCATACCTTTCATTTTGGTAGATCTCTCTTAGACTCTTGGTCTTTCTTGGCATTAGGGAGGCAAGAGTGGGGTTTGAAATTTCACTATTGTTGTTGTTTTGCTGAGCAAACCATGTTCAGAGCTATTTGGAGCTTTCTATATGTGTCTGTGCAATGGTCTGAAGTGGTTCAGAGCTGGTCCAGAGCAGTTCAGAGCTGGTTTGGGGCGCTCCAAAGCTATCGAGAGTGATTACAGGCTCCATAACATGATCTTGTTGCACTTCATACTCTTTTCCTTCATCACCTGGAGCTGTCAGGAGCTGTCGGGAGATGTTAGAACCTGTCAGGCCATGCCATGACTCATCCTCTGAGAACTCCATGTCTCTATTGATGATGATTTTCTTAGTGATTGGGTTATTCAGCCTGTAGGCTTTGGACTCTTCACTATAGCCCATGAAAATGCACTTCTCACCCTTGTCATCCAGGTTTTTCCTCTTCTTTTTTTGCACAAGTACATATGCCACACATCCGAACACTCTCAAGTGTTCAACCATCCACTTGCATTTTGTCCATGTCTCTTGTGGAATCTTGTCAAAAATTGTCTTTGTAGGACTTCTATTTATTAAATATACTGTTGTTGCTACAAATTCACCCTAATATTCATCTGGGAACCTCTTTACTTTAAGCATACTTCTTAACATCTCCACAATGGTTCTTTTTTTTTTTCTCTCAGCCACTCCATTTTGTTGCAGAGTATAGGCTACTGTTAGCTCCTTCTTAATACCATGTTGCTTGCAAAAATTCATAGATTGATTGGAGGTATACTCTTCCCCTTTATCTGACCTTAAGACCTTGATGAAATGTCCACTCTCTTTTTCAGCCTGTGCTTTAAACACTACAAACTTGTCAAATGCTTCAGATTTATGTTGCAAGAAATAAACCCATGTCTTGTGGCTATAATCATCTATGAAGGTCACAAAATATTGGCTCTTACCAATAGAAATTGTTTGCATAGGGCCAAACTAATCAGTGTGCACCAGCTCCAATGGTGCTCTTGCCCTTCTAGAATTACCCAATTGAAAGGGCTTCCTATGTTTTCCTAAAATGCAGGCTTCACATCTACCACTAGACTCTACTATGGTTGGTAAGCCTCCAACCATACCCTTCTTTGACAAAAGATTCAAACCAGTATAATCTAAGTGTCTATACCTGAAATGCCAAAGCTTGGAAGGGTCTTGAATGACTGTCTTGAAGGCTGCTTGTTGTTGTACTACTGTACATTTTCCTGCAGCTACGAACTGAGCTGAGAAACACATTTTTAGCCTCAATGGAAACATTTTATTCTTCTCATAAATAATGCATTCACCCTTTTCCATCAAAACTCGGTATCTATTTTGGATCAGTTGTCCAATACTCATGAGATTGTGCTTTATACCAGGGGAAAAATAAACATTGTCAATCTCCTTCTTCTTACCTTGTTTGGTTCAAAACAAAATAGACCCTTTCCCCACAACTAGAACTATTTCATTGTTCCCCATTTTTATTTCAAACTTGATATTTTTATTAATAAAAGAAAATAAACTCTTATTACCACTCATGTGGTTGCTACAACCACTATCTAAAAACCATCTGGAGCTATTTGTTGCTCCCTATAAACACTAAACAATCCAAAGCTATTTGTTGCTCCCTGCACACATACAGAGCAATCTGGAGCTATCTATTGCTCCCTGTAAACATGATTGTAGGACATAATAACCAAGCCAAAATAACCCTCGACAGAATAATCTGGTCACAATACCCAAGGACAAAATAACCCAGAGTCATAATAACCCAAGCCAAAATAACCTGTGGTCAGAATAACCCATGGACAAAATATCCCCGTAAGAATATAGAGAAAGGAAAACAAAATAACCACAGGTTATTCTGTTCATGGGTTATTATGACCTTGGGTTATTATGACGAGGTCATTGTGTCTAGGGTTATTTTGGTCAGGTTATTATGTCCAGATACATTATGACTTCACTCACAAAACATTCTCTGTTATTGTTGTTGTAATTTCACCTTCTTGCAACTTACTTGCTGCTCACTCTAACTCTAATAATTGACCGTTGTCTTCATTCCTTTTTTGTCTACGGAACAAAAAAAATTGAGCTCTCAAAATTTAAATTTACCTACCACAATAATTTTTGCAATCAAGGTCAGAATAGGGATGAAGATCCCAAAAAAAACTTCTTGTTGAAGAAAGCCTCCTCACAAGTAGGTGGAACAAGGGGAATTGGCGTGAAAAGACTCGAGCAATAAATATTTCCAACAAAAATTAGAACCACTCATCTCTTAGAAAACGAATTTGTCCTCTTCTTATTACTCACGAGGACACCATGTGTTAGCACTTAAACACCCCCAAGGTCCACACACGTAGCCATAGACATAAAAGACAAGATGGGAGTGAAGTTTCTTTGCACACAGATTTGAATCAACTGCTCAACCACATTCTACAGTCAGGCCTGGGTCTAGTGATAATTAGATTTGAAAGTCTACCAATCTTCGAATATGATGTCTCACTTACTTTTAGCATATAGATGTAAACTTACTTTTAGCTTCAGACCTATGTTAATCGCTTAGCTAAAAATTAGGACGACTTTGGGGTCCATCAAGGGCATGGGGAGAATAAAACCAAATTGTTGACGTGAGATTTGGTTTAACTGAAACCTGGGTTTGAGACACGTAAGCTAAGCAGACATAATATCATATATTGAACCCCCAAGGAATACGAAATATTGTACTCTCAAGTTTGAGACAGCGCCATGGAACTGGACTTATTTCTCCTGCTCAACCACAATTTATATGACTTTTGGGGTCCATGGGGAGTGCAGAAGCTAGAGATGTAAAATTCAGAATTGACAAAACGTACGTAACATCACATAACATGAAATCCAGACATCAACCTGTCAATAAGCTAAAAGAATACAAGGAATCTTGAAACAAGTTATGAATGTGAACGCCATATTTTAAGCCAGTGAAAACGACATGCTTAAAACATGTAAATCCCTAGATATATGACGTGATTTAAACCGAATTTCATGGTACATATAAATTTGAGACGGTTATTGTCGAACATCATTTTGATAAATACATTTTTTTATGTGGATGAGATGTAAAATTGTTATTAACTATTTAATCATTGACCTAATCCATATTATAGTAGTCAAAAGAAGACATGAATAACTGTAAGTGATCAAGATCTCTAGATTAAAATAAAATAAATAGCTAGCCAATACATCAAGATACAAGCATAACATCAAGAATAAATAGAGCGTTGCTAATGGATATAGAACCTCCAAACATAAGTATAAACACTATCAATCAATGGGGTCTTTGGATTGACAAGAAAATTTGAATATAGAGGGGACATGGTAGTACACAAATTCGCAAGCTATGAAGCTTCTAAAACTAGAAATCTAGAGTAGAACAAGGCACATTTTTAGGGAATAACTAACTCTCAGTTTGCATTCTAAAAATATTTTCATAGTTGTTTAGACTTTGTTACTACTACAGTCCATGGATAGAGAGAGTCACCCATTCTCATTTATATAAAATATGATGCTTTAGCATCCTTGTTTTCATTTCCCTTCCACAAATCCTTTTATGGTTTAGTTAAAATATTGTATGTTATGTGATCCACAAGTTTTCAACATCAATTCATACAAACACCAAAAGTTCATGAAAGAAAACTATTATCTTCATGTTAATGCTCAACTAATCATCATTTTATCCATCAAAAAGTGGTATTTATGGTCATAGCCTATTATTGTTAGCCATTGATCAAACTCTCCATAAGAATATTCTAAACTTTGTTTAAATCTACCAAACTTTGGCTTCTAAGTTTGATTTAAAAGGAAAAAAAATCACCAAAATAATTGTGTTCTATTGAACCAAAAAAAATTTTAAAAATTCTTGCTAAGCCCACTAAAGTCTTCGAACCAATTTGAAAGGAGAAGTGTGTCCTATTTTACTAAACATAGGAAGCATAAAAATAAGCATAAAAATTATAAACAAAATTTTGATGAAATACATGTGTGCTCTATTTTATTAGATTATGCTCTATTTTAAATTGAACATTACATCTTATTGGATTCACTCTTAAACATGTTTTAAATATAAAAATTTACATATTTAGAATAAACATAGACAAAATAATTTATATATTAATTTTTTTACAAAAAATTGACATTATTAAACTATTATTTGAAACTTTCTTCATTCTCTTCATTCATTTTCATTGCTACTACAACTCTATTTTCTAAAAAGAATGAATATTTAAAATATATGCTTTACATAAAAATTTGAACAATGAATTCAACATTGACTAAACATTCTAGAAAACTAAATTTTTATTTTTAATTAATCAACAATAATAATATTGTATAGAGGAGAAAATGAGGGGCAATTCTAATATTTACAACAAATATCGTTTCAGGTTGTGTATTTATCTTTCTTTATAACATAAATTTAAAATATATATCATGCGATCATGGAAACTATAATATCATTAATGATTGTCATGTAAATGTAGAGATTTATCATGGTGTAATGCTTCTAGCTCTGCATTTTTCTTCTCCAGTTGCTCTACTTGCAACTTTAAATGATTGATATACTTAATCGTTTGCAGTAACACTGTAACATTGCTTTTTTGCACCACCTGCAAACAACAATTTCTTCATTAACCCTTAACACATAAATGTTTATGTAGCAAATGTGTTTTGATTAATGCACCAAAAAATACCACTTTTTACAAACAAACCCATTAAAAACATTATATTGAGATTGTAAAATCAAGAGAAGAATATTGGGATAGGTGACCTCCCAAGAAGTCATGATGCTTCAACCCTTTGAGCATCACTCAAATGCACAAGTACTAAGTTAATTGCTTATGCTTGTAAGAGATGAGTTCATGTGAACCATTACTTAGTAAATAGTAGTCAATGAGTTTGACTCAAAAAGTATGTAGTTGAATTATGATAAAACATTATAATTTGATAGACTAACAAAAAAAGCTCTTACTTATCAATAGATGAGTTAAATGGGTTTATAATGAATGATTCATAAACCTCAACACTTGCTATTTTTATTTTTTGTGAATTGCATAGAAACAAAGTGGGCTTAATCTTGGGGGAAACTCTATTACTAAGCATGTTTGAATTGGAGAGACCTCAATGCTCCTCCCTTGTGAGCATTACCTAGATGCAACAAATCTTAAGTGGAAGAATCTTCTCATGGGAGATGGGTTCATGTGAAGCACTACTTAGGAAAAATGGATCAATGAGTTTGACTCAAAAACTATGTAGTTGAACCTTGACAAAATGTCATACTTTAATAAACTCAAGAGATACCTCTAGCTTGTCGTTAGATGAACTAAAATGGAACTATACTTAATGGTTCATAAAGTACAACAATTACTAAGGGTTTTGCAAATAGAATAGTAAGCTAAATAGACTTGATCTTGGAGAAAATTTGAATTAAAGAGTGACTGAGTCGAGATAATAATAGAATGGATGACTTTTTCCTAAATGCTGATGTTTCACCCCTTAATCAACGAGTATTAAATGAACCATTTTATTCATGAAAAAAATAGACTCATGTAAATTATTATTATTATTTTTTTTGTTGAATGAATCAATGAATTTGACTAAAATGAATTCTAATAAAAACATTTTTAAAGAGAACAATACCTTGGGATAGTTTGGTAGCAGTGCACGGAGAGCAGAAAATGCCTCCCTCATCTTTTCTCTCCGCTTACGTTCCGCAACCACATGGTGAATCCAAACCTTGTCGTCAGTTTTTCTGTTAACATTTATTCCAGGCTCTCCACCATTGTCGTTAAGAAATGGACTGATTTTCTGATAGTTAAGGAAATTCAAGAAACTTACACAGCGCTTGTGTAAGGACTGGGATTTTCTTGGCTGGAGTGAGCTCACAGGAGGCCTATAACTTTTCCAATCTACAAAGGCGCTTCCACTATTTACCGACGGAATGGTAGTATTCATGAATTGTTTCGGCTGCAGCAAGGAATCAGTGCAGGGAATTATATCATTTGGTGGCGGCTGGCTATCTGAAGAAGCAGGATTGTGGCAGGAATGGAAATGGCAATCGGGCTGCCAATCAATAAAATTGTTTTCAAAGGTGCCCAGATTCACACAAATATTGTCTTCTAACAAATTGGAACAAGATGATGAAGACCACAAGTCATATACGTCCGTATTTTGGGCAGACACACCGGAATAAGATGATGAAGACCACAAGTCAAGTACATCCGCATACTGGGGAGACACACAATAAGTGGTCGTATGGGATGAATCTTCATATCCTGTCTGGATCTGCAACTGCATTCAAAAGTCCATTTCCAACAAATTTCATTACACTAGATGCTTTCTTTGCTTTCTTACAATGATGTCCAAACCATCTACAACTGAAAATTTAAAATTTATAGATTCAACAGGATATACATAGCAAGATATACTTACAGAATCTGTATTGATGTGTTGCTCCATGACTGATAAAAATGGCAGCTGGTAAAAAAAATGGTTATTCTGCTGACTTTGTAGAGAATAGAGAACTGGCCGTATATAATTAGTGATCATCAGTCACTAGTTAGTAGACTTAGATTTTCCTAGTCAAGAGAAAACGTGCAAAATGAATTGGGTCTGTGAACGTATCTGTCACCAACCACTAAGACTGCTACTTCTTACTTTGTTTCATTTGATAATTTTCCCTAATTTCTTCTCTGCCTGTCAATACATATTTATGAAAGTGAAATGGTTTTCCACCAGTAGATAAAATCAATAATATTATAAGGTAATAAAAAACCAAATTAGGAAACCATAAAGAAGTTATAAAAATGCAACCATAAAAGCAATTGTGACTTATATTTGTAAGTTAAACTTGCTGAAAGTTTTATTGACATGAATATATAGAATACATAAATAATAATAAAGAGGTTGTAAAATGGTAAGTAGTAACTTTATAAAATGAGTTTTTTTTAGATAAAAAAGTTTTTGATATAGTTTTTATCAATTATTTATTAATATATTTAATTGATAAGTGGACTGAATGATTTGTTAATATAAGATCGAATGTTTATATTTAGTCTAGCTTGTCATTTAATCTTTTATTTTTTGAGTAAGGATAAAATTGGAGTTTGTGAAAGGGTCTTAACTTCTTTAAATTAAACAAAGTGATAACAAAAAAGAAGTATAGTACAAGCAGCCACTTGACATCAAGAATCAAACAATGCCAACAATATTATTAATAGTCTCAAAATGATATCTAACTCTAGACATTTTTTCAAAAATTCCAATCAAGAGAGCTCATAGACTAGAGAACCTCCATACCACTATCAACTATGGGGAAATCATTGATAGATTGGAGAAGAGGAGGTATTGTCTAAACCATTTTCCTTTCCCAAATATTTGGTCCCTTTATGGATGATACAACTCATACTCAAATGAATTAGAGCTTTGTTACAGGCACAATACCTAAGATTCTTAATAAAGAGTTTTTTAAACCCATTTCCCCAATTTGGAATTTAAAATGGTGGAATATGGAAGCATCTTATCAATTTCCATATTCACACAAAGAATAGAAAACAACAACCGCTTTCTATATTTGGTTAGAAAATCCATAGACATAAGATTCGTGATGGAGCTAGCTATAACTTTCAACACCTCCTCCTCCCAATACTCTAATGGTAGTGTAGGCCATTTGACTCAAATAGTTCAACTTGCATAAGACCTCCTTGTTAGGGTCGAAACTAGGGAGCAAATTTTTAATGAGGAAACCAACTCTACTAAAGAACCATAAGCTAGAACAAATAGTCCAAGAACAATCATCAATATTGGAGAAGGAAGTTAGGAAGAATCCCTTAAGCAAGGTCAATATTTCAAGCTAGAATGAATCCCTCCAACCGAAAACTTCCCAATAAGTACATTCTTGAGTTTTGAAGCAAATATTTCTATATGAAATGGGAATCTTGAGCTCTATCATCTCATAAATCATATTTAAAACCTAAGGCTAAGAAGTATTGGTGGAATCCATGAAAGAATTCCTATTAGTGAAACTCCACTTTATATTTTTGTCCAAAAATAGCTCAAGAATTAGATTTACATCCTTTAGGTTAGTCTCATTGATAGTAGGGTTGTGTAAACTAGACAACTACATGTAGGTGGTAGTAAATCAAAATACCAAGAACATTTGCATAACCCCTACCTTCAATGAAAGAGAAATCAATTTCTACAATTGTCAACAAAGTCTCCAAAGTTAGTGTGGGGGATAGATCTTTCCAAAAAAATAATAAGAACCCATCCCCACATGATGGAACAACCTCCTACCACATAGAAGCACAAAATTCCCTATCATAACTTTTATAATAGGGAACTAATCAAGCTTACAAGATATTAGCCTATGATTCATCACAACAACATGAACTTGCATAGAGATAACTGGACATGAAGACATAGTAGGGGATGCGAGAGAACCCCTCTAAAGATCTCCCTTTGAACTAGAACCATAGAGAACCCCTCTAACCTTGATGGGGCTTCTTGAATAACATCATGGGGGGGGGGGGGGAAGAGAAACCCTATGTTTCTCCACAAGATTATGGGCCTCCAACTAGATATTCCACAAGTATTCATCCTCCATATCCAAATCCTAGCTATAGTTCCAATTATTAGCACGATCACCCACATTTGTATCATATTCATTATCCACCTTACCACTTTTAAAATATTTGAGGCATTCCCTAATCCTCTATTCTCTAGGGACAACGAAGGTAAATTTCTAAAATATAGACATATAAAATTAAATATGATTACTTGTAGAATATTTTTAAAAAGATTTAATACATTAAAATTAGCAGCATAAAAATTAAAATTAAAAATCCCATGAAAACATCACATTAAACAATATTGATGTGGAGAATCCCTTGTAGGAAAAGACTCCACTAAGAAGAGAGGCCAATTATGATTATCTTATTCAAAATAAGATTAAAATGCAACAAAATCCCTCTAATATTTTACCTTCAATCTAGCAACACTTGTGTACTTCTAAACTCTCAACCAAAATCCTATCTTACGGCCATCCTAAGTCTCTAACACATAGAGATATTGGAAGAATAATACCATAGAGGATTTTCAAATATGAGGTGATCATGTCATGGTAAAGCATGACACCTAAAAGCCTCTTGCAAATAACCAAATGTACTCACAACTTGGAATTCCCTTAGAATATGTAGTCAATCATTTTGGAATCCAAAAAGACATATTTTTCTTCTTTTACACGTGCCCAACTTGTAGAAGTTAAAATTTTCCTACATGTAACACCAAGAAACACTTGGAACTCCTTTCCAAGAACTCAACTTGAGGATTTAATCTATTTTCTGCAAGTAACTATTTACTATTATCAATGAAGCCCTTCACCCCTTTTGAATGTATTCAAAAACTATAATTAGAATATATTATTACAAACCATTTTTCAATAATATTGTAGGTTCCTATTGACACCTTGCCATGTAAATTGGAAAAAAATTACCAAGTATAAGATTTACAAGGTTGGCGGCACCTTAATCCTATCATTCTCTCACTTTACATCATACATTATAAATACATCCATAGGAAAACATAAATAATTAAATATAAAAAATGGTGTCCATGGCCTCCCTACACCAAGACAACTTTTCCCCAAGATACACCTCTCAACTATCATATGCATGATATGAGGAGATCCATTCATTATGAGGAGTCATATGATATAAGAATCCTTATTCAACCAACAAATAATCATTATACATAATATTAGAAGAAATAACTAAGGCTTTAATACCTTCATCTAAAGTCTTTTTTATGGAGAAATGTATTTTTTCTTTGCATTTATACATTTCATCTTCACATGTCCCCTTTAAACACAATTCCAACACTTTATAGTTTCTAAAAGTTTTAAATTTGCCTCAAGACATAGAACTCCCTTTAGACCCCTTTTTGACTCCTTTACACCCTCTTCTTTTCTTGGGCATTCCCTTGACATGAAGAGCATATATAGTACAATTTATAGTGATCTCATCCTAATTTATTATATCAATAGAGTTGCAACAAGAGGATTCAACTTGGGATAAAATATACTAATAGAAAGAACCATAATCTCCTATGACTTATGAAAAAAAGTAGAAGCATAATGCACTTATCTTCCTCATCTATCTTAACACC
Organism: Sequoia sempervirens; assembly: GCA_007258455.2. Taxonomy (NCBI): domain Eukaryota; kingdom Viridiplantae; phylum Streptophyta; class Pinopsida; order Cupressales; family Cupressaceae; genus Sequoia; species Sequoia sempervirens. Next base: position 25,663 of record VDFB02295845.1, read on the forward strand.
TTTATGGGCTAATTGACACAAAATCAAATTAAATATATGTAAATTTTTGGCTACTAATTCACCTTCCTTAGCATAACACAACCATGACTTCAACACATAAATATATAAAAATAATTAACCATAACTCCCATTGTAGCCCAAAAAACCTTTCCAACAATGAAAAGAAAAGGTGTCCAAGATCTAATACCATTTTTTTAGATAAAAAAATTAAACTACTACAATATGAAAATCTAAAATTTATATACAAATATAAAATTAAGTATTCTTAATTATAGAATACCATTAATATATTTAATGAATTAAATCAACAAAATAAGAAATCAACAAACCCCTTGAGAGCATCACATTGCACAATTTTTTTCAAGAGAAATGCTTACATAATAAAAAATGCTAGCAAGAAGAGAGAGAAAGTATGCATTATCCTCTTTAAAATACAATTGTAATGCAATACTCTTCTTTCACTCATTCTTTGTCTTCAATCTAACAACACTTGTGTACTTGTGAGTCAACAACCAAAAACATATATCTTAAAACCATCCCAAGGCTCCAATTTATACATATATTTAAAGAATAATATTGCTAGAGGTTTTCAAAATTAGAGGTGCTCATACCACAATAAAACATTGCACCAAAAACCATTAGGAAAAAATTCAAATGCCCCACGCCTTGGGATTCCCCTAGAATGTGTAGAGCCACTCATTTTTATATCCCAAAATACATATTTTCCCTCCTTCCCAAGTGTCCAGCTTAGAGAAGCTAAAAGTCACCTACATGGAACATTAATTAAGAGATGATTAAAACTCCTTTACAAGTGATCCACTTAAGAAGCTAATTATTTTTTCACTAGTAATCATTTACTATTGATTAACACCTTCATCCTTTATGAACTTATTTATAAATTATAGATGAAATATTAATATAAATTATTTTCCAATAATATCCTAGGTGGTTAAAGACGCCTCTATCATGATGTTGAAACAAATTAAATAGCATAAAATTTACAAGGTTGATGACACCTTACTCATAACATATTCAAAATATGTTTTCTTGTTCATCTTGTTCAATTTATTGAATTACTCCTTACCTTGTAGTTTTTTCTTCTTTTAATCTTTAATTGATCATACAATAATGAAGGGTGTTATCAATTCTCTAGTGAATTGAAGGAAAAGGAAAACTAAATAGAAATACGATAAAGTTGATGGTGTAGAACAGTCTAGTGGCCATTATCTTTCGCTCCCACAACTTGCATTTACAAATTAAAGAATATTAAATATAAAAACTAACTAATTTGTGTACTATCAAATATTTTTTAAATGTTCTAAATTATCTTATCCATGTAAAAGTAAGATCCCTATTACACTACATATTTTATATTAATATACAAATCATTTTTTGATATTATTATTGTGTAAATTGAAAAAAAATAAGAATATTAAAATGCTATAATTTAACTTGTGTAGTATAATTGGTGAGGGTGAGGGTGATGGTTCTTTCTAGGAAGTACAATAAATAAGGGATATGGCCAAGTTTCTTTGTTATCGACCAAAAGGATATAAATTTAGACTCATGTTCTCTTATAGAATTATAAAAAATGATCTAAATTTATTATCAAAACTTCTAACAAAAATAAAAATCAATGATTTTTTTGACATACAAATCAGATTTTACCATTATATTTTAATAGAATAACAATTTTATATATAATTAATAAAAAAGATTCTTATTTTTTTTATTATATGTAAAACACTTTTAACCATAAACCAAAAACCAAAAAGAGAGATTTTTAAAATTGACAATGATTTTGAACCACATGAATTTAAGTCATGTAATTGAAAAAAATAGGTAGTAAGTGGTGTGTCGTTCTCTTAGTAGTTTTGAAATCACCACCAAAATCAAAATAATTTAAAAAGTTTCCATTTAAAATCACGTGTTTTAAATATATTTTATCCCCGTCATATTCAGGGAATCCACTAATTTTTTGTTTCTTTGTTTCACGAGACAATTTACCCTAATTTCATCTTTTCTTGTCAATTCAAAATTTGATGACTATGATTTTGTTTAATTGCTGAAATAAAAACATAGAAAGAGAATGTTGTGTTTATCTATCTTACATGACAAAAGATTAGGATCTTAAAATTATATATATATATATATATGAACATGTGTTATATTTGTTTAGAGGTTTTTATTATTTAAGGAAAGATTTGGTTGTGTGGTCTATTTTTAGATAAGGATATGTTGTGTAGTTTGTTATTGATATGATCTTTTACAGTGTGTTAATTTTTGTCTTATATGTCTATTATTGAGAAGAGGTTGTACTCAAAAGGATGACGAAACTTACTATAAGATTGAGAGAAGACACTTGATTTGTATTAATGATAATTAAGCCCCTCAAAGTTGTGTAAATTAAAAAAATGCACTAAGGTGGCTCCAACAACAAATTTGATTCTAATGTACTCAAGACTAATGTCACTAAAACTAAATGGTTTTATAAACAATTTAAAATATTCTCTTTATAAGTTCATTTTTTTGATACTTGATGATCTCAATGACCTAGGAGATCTCTTTAAATACATGTTCCTATGTTTTCAACTTAAAATGGAGATTGGGCCATAGACTAGGTTTACCATGTGGTTTAGTCATTGGTAGAAAATGTTGACAATGGTTAGGGTATATGTTGTGAAGGTTGGTTGTCACATTCAAGGTTGAGTTTTATTGTGTATACCAACTATGTCAAATTAAAGACTATGGTCATTTATTAAAAATATATGTACAAAAAGACATAAAACATGTGATAAATGTATAGTTTATGCACTTTAAACTCATACAATTTTAATAGGAATTTTTTTTATTTTTATTATAAATATAAGAAATGACATAATAATTTGTGGAGGTAATATTAGTGATTAGTATTATTTGGTCTAATAATTTAACTTAAAAGGCGTAAATAAATGAATTATCTCTTTACACAAATCTCTTAGAATAATTCAATTAATTTTTATTAACATTAGATATCTTAGGAAAAGTAAGGGAGATATCAACATGTTAAAATTAATCCTTATAAATCTAAACAATAAATGTGTGTACTTAGCTTTGGATCCATGTGGAATGTAACTTTACTACTTATCTCAAAGCAATCCATCAATGTTGTAGAAATTTAGGGCTTAAAAGACAAACATATAAAAATCTAACAAAAAAATATTTTTTATCAAGGTCATTTTTCTGACTATAGATCTACCCTCATGATTGACAAATCAATCCCACGAGTATAGATCTAAATTAGGCCTACAAATCAATTCCTTCTAGTTTACAAATTTTCACTTTCAATTCACCTTGATGTTATCAGTTTAATCTTTTCTAGAAACTTGATTATGTGCTCAAAATTTTGCAAAGGACAAGAATTGTTCCTTCTTTGTGTCATACTTTTTAAGGATGTAGAGTAAAACAAAATGAGGAATATTAAGGATAATAAGTAACTATGTAGCATGACCTACAATTTTGATGTAATGTTGATATTAGTAGATGATTTTTTATATTTTTAATGTGTAAAAGAAGTTGTCTTTCCTTTGGTCTCTAGATTATTTAAGTGAATTATGGTTAGCCCTCTTGAACTAGAGATCCATCTTGTACTTTTGTCAAGCTTCATAATTTCTATTCATATACCTTATTCCTCACCCCTACATGAAGTTTGAATTTATGTGCTTAAGTCAAGAAATGTTAGCTCATGTTAATTGAAACCTAATTCAAATTTCTGTCATGTGCACTTTGATTGCATAATACATTCTATCTATAGATTAACTTAGTATAAGTGGTTGCATAATGGAGTATTTGAGAAGGCATAAAGTTATTTCTCCACCTAGCTTTATAGGTATATGTTATAAATCCCCAATAGTAGTTATATTACATGCCACTTTGGTTAGTGTGTTTTGTAACATCTATCATAATTAGTTTGAGCGTAAGATGAGTCCTAAAAAAATTCCAAATGAAAATTCAAGAATTAATATGATTTGGAAAACCCATAAATGTGTAATCTTATAGATGATCTTTTATTTCCCCATTTTCATTTCAATTATATTTGAAGGATAAATAATTATGTTTTAATGATATTTGATGCACTTGATAAAATCAAGAAAATTGGGAAATAAAAAGGAAAAGGTATAATTAAATACATTGGAAAATATATTTGAGTTATTGTAATTAATTTATTTGAAATATTTTATTGATTAATTAAAATCATGTTGGAACTATTCTTTTATTATTTAATTGAGGAAATAAGAAATAATTCATGACAATCATTTTTATGTTAATAGATAAATTTTATTTGATAAAAAGGAAAAATAGAAAATAGAATAAAATGGAAAATGGTTTTTATTATTATTTTTCATTCTCTCATTTTGCAAAACACTCTCTCTAAACTCTCTCCCAAAAAAAGGAAAATGGTTGAAATAGCTTGTTTGGAAGGATTGTTTGCTAGGAATTGGATTGAAAAGGAAAGCATTTGATAGTAGATTAAATTGTGCATGGTTTGCATCAACAAATTTAATTTAATGGCATGAATTGTGTATGTGTAAAACTACTATTTCTCTTCACTTAGTTTTTTAATCTCTTAATTTATGACTTGTTATGTCCACTATAGTGGATGCATATTGCTTAAATTAAGATTTTAATTAGTGAATATACATTGAGTGAATTTTATTATTTTAAAATTTGGAAAAGTCTATTTTTGAGTTATGATTATGAAAAAAATTATAGATTTCTAAAAGGTGAATTTTAACTTACAAAATGATTTTGTTCATATTTGGATAAAAAGGCATTCTTTGATTTTTGAAAAAAAAATTGTAATTAAAGAATAAAAAAAAATTAAGGTTAAGTCAATGGTAAGAATTAGGACTTTGATTTTTTTTGCAATGATATAATTATTTAGAAATATTCAAATTGTGAATGTATATGGATGAATTAGAATGGGGGAAATATGACTCATAATATTTTCCATTTAAGAATGTTGAGATTGTTCAAGGTGATATTTTACTTTTATTTGCATTTTTGTGCCACACTCAAATAGTGATTTGGTGTGATGAACCTACGATTGGAGGGATATGGTGTAGGAAAGGAGTGGTTCTCAACATTTTGCAAGATCCCAAGTGGTCTAAGGATAGACCGGGCACACGTTATTAATTAAGTAATAATTAAAATTCATTGGATAGTTAAAACAAACCAAGATGCTAATTCTATAGAGCACCTAGAAGCACTTTGTAAACTCTCGATGTTGGCACGAGAGTACATGCCACACTCTAAGAGTTGTTGGTAAACATGTTGATTAAATTACCCTTGCAAGGCAACTAGGATGCATACCCAATTCACACATAGAATAGAACTATTAGATGAAGCTTCTTATAATTACTCATGAATATAATGCTTATTACTATTAGGTTTTTGTATCTGACACATTGAGACATAACTCTCACCATATGTGTTAGTTATTGGTTGAGACCTTGGTTGCACATGTTCATACTTGTGTAGTATGCTTACTTTTGATCACATGTATATTCTATGTTATGTGATTTATCTATGAAATGCTAATATATTGGTGATTTCCCCTTTATGCATGTGTGTATCCCTATGTTGGTTGATCATAATTATTAGCATGCTATGATATAATGGTAGTTTCTCATTACCTATTTAGCATGTGTATGTTATGATGGTTATTCATACTTGTTGTCGTGTTTATTATATGATGGTAAATCATACTTCTTGTCATGTATATGTGATGATTGTGATTCATAAGTTTTGACATATGTGTGAGTAGTAACCCCTTTTTTTATGTGTGTACATCTTCTTGTGCCCAAGTGACTATATCCTAGCATGGCAGGGTGGACCTATTGATAATGTTGTCTCTCCACAACATGCCCTATTTTATTTTAAAAACATAAGAAACCCCTCTTTTATTTAATTATTGGTCTACCCCAATAATTTCTCCATTGTCCCAAATTCCTTTCAAATTCAATAAATTCAATAAATTGGTCATTCCAATAGTCAAAATCTCATCATAAAGTGAAAGAGTATTAAAAATAATAAGCTTTTCAAAATTCATTAAAACATGAAAGTTATTATCTTACAAGTTTAACTTCTCTAACTATCTCAAAACCAATTTTGTAACCTTTTTCTACACATATGGTTTTGTTAGCGTTTCCCATAAATCTCCCTTTTCATGGAAAACTAATTCGCTAGTGAGTTGCACCAAATTTCTATAATAACAATATGGTTTCACTTATGATTTCCTGCACCTGACCAAATTATGAAGAAAATTTAAATCTTTTTGAAGGTCCAAGACTAGCTGAATTGATTTTTTTTAAATGTTCAAATATCTGATTCACTT
>VDFB02295846.1:0-13606 GCA_007258455.2 Sequoia sempervirens
TATGTGATTTATCTATAATGCTAATATATTGGTGAATTTCCCCTTTATGCATGTATCTATATTTGGTTGATCCTGTAGTATTAGCATGCTATGATATGGTGGTTATCCGTACCTATTTAGCATGTGTATGTTATGATGGTTATTCATACTTGTTGTCGTGTTTATTATATGATGGTAAATCATACTTCTTGTCATGTATATGTGATGATTGTGATTCATAAGTTTTGACATATGTGTGAGTAGTAACCCCTTTTTTTATGTGTGTACATCTTCTTGTGCCCAAGTGACTATATCCTAGCATGGCAGGGTGGACCTATTGATAATGTTGTCTCTCCACAACATGCCCTTTTTTATTTTAAAAACATAAGAAACCCCTCTTTTATTTAATTATTGGTCTACCCCAATAATTTCTCCATTGTCCCAAATTCCTTTCAAATTCAATAAATTCAATAAATTGGTCATTCCAATAGTCAAAATCTCATCATAAAGTGAAAGAGTATTAAAAATAATAAGCTTTTCAAAATTCATTAAAACATAAAAGTTATTATCTTACAAGTTTAACTTCTCTAACTATCTCAAAACCAATTTTGTAACCTTTTTCTACACATATGGTTTTGTTAGCATTTCCCATAAATCTCCCTTTTCATGGAAAACTAATTCGCTAGTGAGTTGCACCAAATTTCTATAATAACAATATGGTTTCACTTATGATTTCCTGCACCTGACCAAATTATGAAGAAAATTTAAATCTTTTTGAAGGTCCAAGACTAGCTGAATTGATTTTTTTTAAATGTTCAAATATCCGATTCACTTTTAAATCCCCGTAGGTGATAATTTAAAAGCTTGATTTTAGTATTCATGGAAGTCTGAATCTCATTGTAACTAGACCAATTATAACTCCATAATTTAACCAGTTCACAATGTATATATATTTTAACTCCAAATAATCATGGTTTGCATACAAATTTCACTTGTGTTTTTCTTGTAAAATATTATTAAAATATGATAAAAGGACTTTTTGTGGTGGGTGATACACCAACTAAACCAGATACTTTTAAAATATCAAAAATAATAAGTGCACTTTCCAACTAAACTCCCACAAAGAAAACTCCCGCCTACACATTAAATGATCACTAACTCTCCTCAAATAATTAATATACCCTAATTTATTAGGTTTTCATGGAATTTAAACACAAAATTCTCTTCCATTTGTTCACAAAATTCAATTTAAGAATTTGAGAGTCTAAAGAGCATCCTCTGAAGCAAGGATTTTTCAAAAACTATGCAATTCAAGTGAGTATTTGTTATAGAGATGATAAAGAGGAATATTCAACATATTGCAATGATAAAGAAAATAACTCCATCAAAAATTAGGTTGGTTTACACAAATTCAAGTACGTGCTTTGCAATGCCTTATTATAAATTCTTTATATTTTTTATATAAATTCATAATTCACTTTGAGTAATACCATGATGAGTATGAAAACGATGGGGGGGGAGGGTGTTGGGGGGGGAGATAAAGAAACCTAGGGATAGCATAATCTTGAAAATTTAATCGACAAACGTGTTGGGGGGGAGATAAAGAAACCTGAGGATAGCATAATCTTGAAAATTTAATCGACAAACTAACTTCCCAAGTAGAAATTGCATCCTCCATCCTTTAGAATAGTAACACTAGTTTTCTCATATGTCATGACCTAAAGAAATGATGTTTGAATCAAGAAATCAAGATGATAATCTCCCTTACCAAAATAACTAACAATACCCCCATCTACAATCAAGACCTAAAATTCTAGAGATAGATATATACAATAATTTAGATGAGTAGCCATCTTTTTTTATGAAGTTATGAGTGCTTCTTGAGTTTATTAACACTATTACTCTCTCTTTCTTTAAGAAACCCACTTTCTTAAGAATTTTTTGAGAGAAAATTTTTGAGAGTGTGTGAGAAGAAATGATTGGTTGGGGGCCTATGATTCTTCATCTGACTCATTATCATCCCAAAATATTGTTTTCTCCTCTTCTTCCTTACTTGGTCCTTCAATATAGAACAATTTCTTTTCATTGCATTTATTTTCTCAACTATATTTTCTATCAAATTTGAATCATAACCCTTTTTCTCTCTTCTCTTTAATTTTTTTGCATAATATAGTAGGCTAAGCGAGTGACTGCATAGGAGTGATTTTATCTCTAATGTTTACAAAGCACTACCTTTTACTAGCCATAATTTTTCCTCTACCCTCCTTGCCATAATAATTTCTTGAGAATAGAATTTGGATGGAACATATGTACCTCATATTTGATGTGATCCTTTAAGCCCCCAAGGAATAATTCCAAAAAAAATTATCTACCATATTTTCCAATATTAAAGAAAAAGTCCTAAATTGATGAATATAATCTTTGACCACACATGTTCGCTATAGTTTGGTAATCTAACTAAAGTAGCTATCCATCGATCGTTCCGGTCAGTCGATCAGTCCGTCGTCCGTCCGTCGATCGTCCTCCAAGTCTAATTCAAACTGAAAGGAACCCTTCTCCTAAGGATACTCCTCTTCCTGCGAATCTAAGATGTGTGAAGTTCCCTATATTTGGAATCTATAAAGTTTTTACTATGAAAAAATTTATCCATCATCTTCTCTATATCACTTGTCTTTGTCAACTCTCGCATCCTCTCTATCATAATTAAAAATATTTCATCCTTTATCTTGATGGTTCATTTTTATTTTTTTTTCATTTATAGATTATTATTATTAACAATCTCCTCAATTTCCACATCTTCATTGCCTAGAGATTTTTTAGGTGTGATAAAATTATTTTTTCCTCTTGTTGTAGGGCCCAACATGAAGAGAAAATAATTTGCAATAAATCACACAAAACAAGTCCAAATAATCTATAAAATATATTGTGACTTCCTAGGGCCTATATATCACTTCCCAAAATAAATATTCAATAAATTAGCTAATATGTAGTTTTGAGAGAATTTTGGTGGAAACCCTAATTTCACAATAAATTCCTTAAATATACTCCAAATACCTTAAAATTAGGATTTTAGATATATCACTACTTTATTTTCAACCCTCTAGAATTTTCTTTTTTAAATGCTAAATTTTAGCCCTAGGAGAAAAAATGAACTCCCTTGATTCTACTCCAATTTCTCTAAATTTTGGAATATTGTAGCTTTAATATGTTCTTTAAAAACCCTACAAAAATATTTAAACTATTTTTCAAAATGAGAGATATTTAATCTTTCCAATATGATCTCAAAAATAAAAAAAATTGGCCTTGTTTCTTTTTTTCAAAGTGCCAAGACCATACTCTAATACCACATATAATGAAATAAATTACACAAGAGGGATATAATAGCAAATATTATTAAAATAATTATTAATAATAGAGAATGAAAGCCACTTCGAGGGGGGAAAACTCCAAATATCTCCAATATGAACATAATTCATAATTTGATGATCCAATAACACTCACTACCTCCTATATATACCCTACTCATTTGTTGAATATCACGTAGACTGATATAGATACCAAAATATAACATCTATGCCAACCTAGTTAACTAGATAATAATATATTAATGATCATATGAATTACTTAAAAGTTAAGGTAGCCACAAGCCGACTACTCATAACCTTAAGCACATATAGGATTAAGGGTGCAACATTCCAAAAGGGGAAAAATAAAATCCAATGGATATGTACATTATGCTACATGGAATCTATTCACAAGAAAATTGGCTCAATTTTAAAATCAAATTCTAACTTGGTCAAGTATGGCCTCTCTCATATCGATAAATTTTCCTTTGGGATCAATGAGACTATTGCTATAGAGACAATATGTATACATTTGTGTAAGTATTTCCTTATTCTGAGAGGCACATGATTCGAGTAAATTAAATGTAATTACATTATAGAGGGTCCTTCACTAATTCTACCAGGGAGAGATAATCAAAATAAACTTTATTTTTCTAAGGCATCAGTTGGTGACAATCTAGAAAATTTATAAAAATTTAAAATTCAATAAAACCCAAGCTAATTGTCATTATTTAGTTGGTTAGGAAATTTGGGAAATAGAAATACTTATGTGTAACTTGTCTAGTGGGGGAGTCTTGTATTTTGAATTTGAGTTATGTTAACCCATGAATGTAATGGTTTTAGCTTGTATAAGCCTTTTTTTTTATAAGAAATAACCTTTTTAGATTTAATGTATATCTTTGGGCGGCATTCGTAGAAGCATTTGCACATATATGTGGTAATTATCTTCTTTTCATTTTCTTTCCAAATATAAGTGTTTATTTTTATATTTTTATAATATTTATTTATAAGTGGTTATATTTGGTTGCAAGAGATTAACTCCCCTACAATGTTGCTTTACTCCTACTTTCAATTTATGCTTAAATTGACTATTATTTCATAAAATTCATATGTTTACAAAGGAGGATTGAAATTTAATATTTATCCTAGTTGATAAAGTCTCTCAATATTTCTTTACACTTGATTAGTTTAGATTAGTGTTAAGTTGAGTTTCATTGGATATCTTTTTAGTAAATTTATTAATCTTTATTATTAGATTCAAGGCTCTCGTCTTCACATACAAATATGTTTTTGATCAGATAAGTAGGGGAAGGGCCCTGATCCCATGGTTACAACTAGTTACAAACAGAACTTAAAAAAGAAATAGGGTGGGTAAAACAACACCACCAGCCAGCATCAAGAAACAACATATCTAGGGAGGCACGTAGGCCAAAAAAATAGAACTGGAACCATAGAACTATTGTACTTAATCAAAAACAAGAGATTACTACAAGGGTTCTATAAATCACAAAGACCATTTATCAGGTCCACCATATACCAGCTATTCCAAAACCATAACTAAGTTATTTGGAAATAGCAGTCTGAAATATAAAAACCAACCAACAAAAAGAGCAGGGTAGCCATATCAAGAAAAAAAATAGGAACAATTTCAATAATTGGCATTAGCTAACAAATCCCCGTGATCACCGAACTGAGAGAAGAACTTCCTCCAGTTTAGGCTAGTTTCAATGGTAACAACAACCACTCCAAGTATGGAAAAGAAAACCCAACTCCCAACCACCAAAAGATTAGCACTCTTAGAAAGTTTTAGACCATGCATACTCTTCAAAATAGTCAACCAACAACAAGCCTTATGCTCAGAAACCCACATTTCAGAGCCATAACTAAACCTCTCCAATAACCAATTTGCCTTTCCACCTCTATAGGAGAAATTACTAAAAGTACTCAATCCACTGCAACAAAGACTCCCCAACAAACCTAACCTCCACCTCAATAGGAAGGGACTCCAACTCAATTGGAACAACAAAGGGGGAGATTTGCCAAAAAATTATGAGCCACCCACGAAACTCTCATAACCCAACTCCACCTCCATAGGAGAGGTCTCCACCTCAAAAGGAGAGGACTCCACCTCAATAGGAGACACCATCTGAAGAGTTAGGAGGAAAAAACACACTCCAGTAGAGAGAGAACACTTACCAATAGAAGGCAACAAAAAACTCTTTGTCTTCAAACAAAACTTTGAAATTTGTCCCGCAAAAGAGATTCTTGCAACAAGGGAGTACACAACACCCTTGAAGATTGTCTGCAATCTTCTCACAAGAGGAACCCACAATCCTTCAAAGAGGGCATCAAAGGCCATCTTGAACTACAAGTACAAAAAATCCACCATAGCATCAATCACAACCACAACAGCCTTGAGGGAAATCTACAGTCTCATCACAAAAGGAACCAGCAATCCTTCAAAGTAGGCCTCATAAGCAATTTTATACCATAAGTTCCTCATATCCACCATAGTTACAATAACAACTCCACTTGATGCCAACCCTATCACCTCCTTAAACAAGTCCCAACCCTCTTGAGGAAAAAACATAGAGCATCAAGCATAAGCATTACAAAAGGTATAGCCCTTGAACAACCCTTGCTTGGAGGCACCAAAGCAAGAATCAAACAACAATAGAGCATGTAAAACCCCCCATCTCCACCAAAGGAACTTATAGATCAATCCAATCACCATCACACAAACAGTAAAAGAAAAAAACCCTAAAAGAATGACGAAGGCAGGACATCTCCAACAGAGGCCATACACCCTACGCAATAATGCGGCCCAGAGATATAGGAAACATACCATCGAAACATGCCTTCCAAAGCCCATAGTCAATAAGACCATTATCTTGAAAACCACAGAAGAAAGGAAGTGTAGCTCCAAGACCAAACCAAAGAAAAAAACACCTGACTTAAACAAGGAAGGGTAGAGCATAAGAAGCCTAGAAACACCGACAATAAGGGAAGATAACCTCATAGACCCGCAAGGGCACCATAATGAACAACTAAATAAAATTCTAGCAATTTCTCTCCCACCATCAAAAAGATAAACATTAGGAAAAAATAGAGAAGACCTCAAGAGACCAAGCCCAAGATTCCACCAAATACATCAATACCACGACCACCAACAACAACCCAAATGAAGCTATGTCATTAGTAGAAAAAGGAAAAAACAAAACAAAGTCTTGGTGGTAGAAATCAAGCACATATACCTCAGTATCTTCACCCAAACTGTCATCCACAAAGAGACTCTTCAAAAGAATATGGCGTAAGTAGCACAAAGGCCGGTTAGGGCACCACAATGAACATCTTAAGGAATCACCCAACCATCCTCCCTCCTTCAAGCTAATTGGTTGCACTAACCACAAGGAACAAAACAACGACAAACACTAAAGGAATGAAGCAGCACATAGAAGAAAATAAAGACTAATCAAAGGATTAAGGTAGAAACCAAGCACCAAACACCCAGTAACCACACCCACAATGTCACCCTTAAGGAGATTGTTAGTGTAGGTTTTTTAATATTATTTTTCCTACACATTATTAAGCATACCTTAGGTTATAGGAGATGTGGTTCATGTGAGGACACGTGGCGTAATCCATCGATTACATGTGTTGTTCCCACTCACACTTGGGTGGTTGAGTTTCACACCCTCTTTTGGCCTTATATGCCACCTCACAAAACCACTCATTTGTCTCTTCTGAGTAGGTTATGCCACCTATTTGGCATTTTCCAAGTAGGCATAACTCCCACCTAATTTGGTTATTTGGGAGTTATTACCCCTCTTGGAATTATTTTCCATATTGTGCTATATAATCAGCACTCACCTCTCCCTTCTATCTAGTTCAGATCTAGCTCCTATCTAGTCTAGATGAGTTCATATTAACTCAATCAATTCAAGGGAGAGTTGAGGCATATTGTATCATTTAGTGTGTGATATAACATCATTTTGTTATTGCACTATATTCCTGCATTCTATCTCTTACTGCTCTCATGTGGAAGGTTTATCTTGGTTTTGTAGGTGATCCTGGGTGCTCGAGTTCATTAACAACTCTTACATGGTATCAGAGCGTCAGATCTGCAAGCCCCTTCTCAAATTTGAGAGATTTGTGAGTTTTTAATCAGTATTGCAGGTTGCAGCATGCCTTTACTTGTCTTAAGTAGTTTATTCTACTTTTTCATGCTGTTTTTTGGTTGTTGGGGTCGTTTTATGGTGCTAAAGGCGTTTTTTTTACACTAGATCTATATTTTTTGTATACTTTGAAGAAAATCCGCCATCTGGGTTTTGTTCGTAGCAGAAAAAAACTATCTGGGTCGTTGCTATTTTCTGCATACAGGTTACATATTTTGCAGAAATTAAATCGGAACATTTCAGCAGACCCCCTCTTCAATTGCATTTTTTATTTTGCAGTCAATCTTTGGAGGGCCATAATTCAGTCATACGAGCTCTTTTTTCAGAGAAATTTTTTTTGATTTGGATTAGAATTTTGCAGGCTTTGAAGTGGTATGATCCATTTTTTCTCAAGTGATCTGAATTTTCCAAAAAATCAGTTTTATCAGCAGATCTGAAGGACAGTTCTCATTTTTGGAACTTCAAATGGCTATAACTTTCACATATGACCTCGGATTGAGGTGATTCTTGTTTTGAAAGTTGATAGTTTTTTGAGAACTATACATTGGTACTATTTTTAGGTTCTAATTTTGAGATTAATTGTACTTTCAGTATTTGAGTCCATTTTGGACACTTGAAAAACTTTGGAAAACAACTCCAAAATTGTAAACGCACTAATTATAAAGTGCCACCATTATATTTTTTTAGGGGGGATCATGATTGAGTGAATTTTGGGGGGTAATCTTGTAGTTGATTGTTTTGTGTTGACCATTTGAGGAGGTATCATGGGTTTTTCTATTCATCCTTCTGTGGTAATGTTGAATAAGGATAATTATGAGTCTTGGAAGAATGGCATCCTGACACATCTCAGGTGGCTTAAGCTCTTGCCATACCTTTATGGGCTCATACCTGAACCAGACACACCTTGGAATCAATCAGTTTGGGGTAATAATAACGATCACATTATAGGATTAATTGGTACATATATTGGTGTTGATATTTATGTGGAGATCTCACATATTGAGTGCCCACACACACTTTGGACCAAGATTTGGGAGATTTTTGGAGACCAACATATCTCTCCATTCCCAGATGATCCTATTGCAGATTGTTTAATTCCCCTTGATGATGCTGATAATATACCCTATGATGATGATACTTTTAGAGGAATAAACAGGATGCCGGTTGGGACTTCCTGGCTGTGTTTTCTCATTTCAGTAGGAATAAATATATACATCTTCGACATCTCACGAAGATACTTGTCTTTGCTTCCATTCCTTAGCTTCTTATGTGATTGTTCGGCCCGGGATATCGCTGCTCTTCGAGACATAGCACTTTAGATGACTGCCAGCCGGAACATTACGGAACTTTGTTCATAGAGTCTGCATGTTCCGGGACTTAGGGAGACACTATTCATGGCATTTATATCTTTGATAAAGTTGAAGTTCTTATGGAGAACCTTTGTATCTCTTATTTCATTCCTCATGATGTCATTCGGTTTAGCATGATTCGGATACTTTTTAGGCGGCCTTTGGGAGAATTTTATTTATCTTGAGGAGGGAGATAATATGCTGTCTTGATTTTGTTTTCTGCATCATCTCCACTAGGTTTGGATTGCGCTCATCTCTTAAATTGGCCCCAGAACCGCCCAGTTTGATGAGTGACAACTTTTAGCATCAGCGATAGAGGATTACCTAAAGAATTGAGACATCATACGGCTTCTTCCTTGCATTCCTTTCTGGACCAGGGAAGATATATTTTCATCGGAACACCTTTCTTCTTCCCTGGGGAAAGCCGTGTTCCAGCGATCTTATGCCAGGTCATCTTGACTTCACTTTGGCGTAATTCACAACAATGCGGAGATTCTACGTGCAGGGGACCTCAGGAGTCTCTTCTTGCTTCTCTTAGGGAGAGTTTTGTCCCTCTGAGGATTACACTTTTCTCTTTCGTAACTTGAGAGGTTTCATCAGTACTAAGGTACCTAGCATGGCTAGTAATTCGGGACACTATTTGCATCTTTGTGTCTTCTACCTCACCCACCTAAGCTATGCTTCTTACAGGGGGTACGGTAGATATAAGGTTTTTTAATATTTTTCCTACACATTATTAAGCATACCCTAGGTTATAGGAGATGTGGTTTATGTGAGGACACATGGCGTAATCCATCGGTTACATGTGTTGCTCCCACTCACACTTAGGTGGTTGAGTTTTACACCCTCTTTTGGCCTTATATGCCACCTCACAAAACCACTCATTTGTCTCTTTCTGAGTAGGTTATGCCACCTATTTGGCATTTTCCAAGTAGGCATAACTCCCACCTAATTTGGTTATTTGGGAGTTATTACCCCTCTTGGAATTATTTTCCATATTGTGCTATATAATCAGCACTCACCTCTCCCTTCTATCTAGTTCAGATCTAGCTCCTATCTAGTCTAGATGAGTTCATATTAACTCAATCAATTCAAGGGAGAGTTGAGGCATATTGTATCATTTAGTGTGTGATATAACATCATTTTGTTATTGCACTATATTCCTGCATTCTATCTCTTGCTGCTCTCGTGTGGAAGGTTTATCTTGGTTTTGTAGGTGATCCTGGGTGCTCGAGTTCATCAACAACTCTTACAGAGATGATGCAGAAATAAGGACAAATCTAAGGCAAGATAGACATGTAGAGTAACTAGCTCATAGGCCAAAAATAACGTCTCCACAAAGGCAGGGAAAGTAGAGTAATGCACAATCACGACCCCAACCTTCCAATGCTTAGGCAGAGGATAAGGCGCCACCCTAGAAACATAGATATCAACCCCAGACCAATCAGAAGCCCACAGAGGGTGGCCAGAACACCATAGGCCAAAAGGAGTAGCCGAACCCCTGGAAGCAACAAACATACCAAAAAAAACACTAGACATGTATATTTTAGGCCAACAGGGAATATTCCAAGTGAGAAACAGTTGGTCCATGAGAAAGACACCATATAACTTAAAAAAATCCTCAAATCTTAGCTGAGGGAAGAGCAGCAACACACCAGAACACCAAGGCAATGAAGAAGGCAGAGAAAAGTTCTACAGAGAAGAGAGCACCCAAGTTCCCACATCGCAACCCTTAGCAGGTATCCAAAGGAGCCCAAACAACCCCTGATCAAGGAGAAGAGACTGTTTTAAGACCTTCGAAGCACCAACCATCCCCTCAAGGCAAACGAGCTTCCAAAAGAGAGCAGAACACAAGTCCACCATAGGGTGAAGCAACCTAGGATCTGCCAGCCAGAGGACAATATCAAAGTCCTTAGACATAGGACAAGAACTAAACAAAACAAAAGCACACCCATGCAAACAAAAACTAGCACTAGTAGGATCTCCTTCAAAAACTTTGTCTTCATCATCCCTGCCATCACCACCATTAGGAAGTTTCAAAAAAATTGACCTCCTCTGTTCTCGCTCAGAACTGTTCGCCATTTCAATTCGTCCAAGATACAAGCATGCCTATGGGATGCTAGTGCATCGCACTATCATTCATGTGTTGTGTTTTCTTCCTTGGTTTACGTACAAATATGTTAGCAATAAATATAAATTAATATTTTTATGCCCTTGTGTTCATTCATAAATTTCCCTAATAAAAGTATTTTGAGACCTAGTAACATAGACCTTAAATTTTTATCTCTAAGTTTATTTTAACAAAATTTGGTCTTTGTCTAATGATTCCCCCTTCAAACATCACATGATTCAAGAAGTATGGGAATAATTCCCTCTTCATATTTCCTAGGCTATGTGGAAAGAGTGTAATAATAAAATATTCAAAGACAATTCTAGAAGTGATCTTGAGGCATTTCAAATTATAAAGAATATTATACAGGAAAATATCAATGTGGTCAATATTGGGAATCTTAAGAAGCCGATTATTATTTTGGAGATTAGAGTTAAACAAAATTGGGGAATAAATTAGGATCTTAATATGGTGAATTCAATAAAAAAATTGTTAAGAAAACACACTAGATATAGAAAACTCCACTAAAATGTTAGGTGAAAATTAATTTTGAATAGTGCTCGAAAGGTAATCCTGGATATGTGACTATGAGAGGAATTTTTAGGTATGATAAAGGTTCTTTGATTCAATCCTTGGCTAGAAATATTAGATTTACCACTAATATCAAAGTTGAGGCAAAGGCTCTTTGGTGGGGTATGAAGTGAATCTAGTAATATGGGTGCCAAATTTTGGAAATTGAAGGGGATTCTAAAGTTATAGTCAATTTAATTCAAAATTAAAATGACCCCCCTTGGATAATAAAAGACTACATTGAGGAAAAAAATTCCATAATTTAAAACTTTTCTAAAGCTAATGTTGGTGTAGTGAAGAAAAAAGGTATCACTTTTTCACAATTAATTAGGGAAGGAATAATTAATAATAAAATGGACTTAATGGTGCCTTATTTTACGATGGTGTAAAGTGTATCTTTACAATTTCACACTAATCTAGGGCTTTATTAATTAATTGAGGTTAAATTGAGGTATTAATTAATTAAGGTTAATTGGCCCTTTTAATTCAACTCCAAGCCTAATTAATTGAATATTCTAATGGATAAAACCCGAAACTCTTAAATAATATTACACAACACTTAATTTTACAAGGAATGTGTCCTAGGTTGGTGACCTAGAACCCATTTGCTTCCTGGCGAATGGGTCCTCACTAGGTCCTAGGACCCCCTTTTTGCATATCATTTCACAATCCCCGAAGTGTGTCCTAGTTAAGTATGCTAGAACTCATTCTCCCTATGGAAAATGGGTCCTCACTTAACTTAGGACCCCCCTTGGGATATGTTTTTGGCAGTATTTTAATGATTTCAAATCCCAGATCTAATGTCGGCTTGTGTTATTTGAATTTTGAGAATTAAGAGTAAGATAAGTATAAATACAAGGTTATTTCACATAGTTTCATCTAAGATTACCTAGCAATATTCATTCAATCACCTTGATATTTCACAAGAGAACTATAGAGAATTCAAGAGCATTCAAAGGCAAAATTATAGAAGTTTATTACAAAAATCAAAGGTCATTTCATCATGTCAAAGGCATAGTGCATCATGCATGTTGTTGAGCTAATGTGTTGATGTCGCATTGAAGATCCAATTCAAACATATTCAAGGTGTTGTTTCTAATCAAGTGTTTTGATCAAGATCTACATTCTTTGAGGCCACTTCATGCAAGATTTTTATTTTTTCTCCAAGGTTTCAACAAGGTTTGGTGAGTTGTGGCATTACATTGTTCATTCATCATTCCTTTATGTATTTTTTCAATTCAAGGTTTAATTACCAAAACGGGGTCTGACAAAGGAAAACCCCTATTCCCTACCAAAATAACATTTTCCTTCTCCCTTGATGTGTGATTGTAGGTTTTAGGTTGGAGATCGATTGGAGAGAAAAAGTTGTCAAAGTTGCAAATTTGTGAAAGTTGTCATCTTTCTTGCAAAATCATGGAAATTCTTCTACAGAATTCATTTCTAACTTTCAAGAGCTAAAAACCTAGAATCTAGGAGTGTAGACATTGAAGAACAGAACCCAAAAATTGATTTTCTAGAACCCTAGTAGGGACCCATTTGTCACTAGGCAAATGAGTCTTTAGTGAGGCCTGAAAAAGCACGTTTTGCAATAGGTACACAACATTTTACCATCTTAAAACCTAACTTTTTACTGTTATATCAATTAGGTTTGTTTTTTGATATTCATTTATGCATTATAGCCCTCATAATTGAGTGAAACTAGAAGAAGAATTGGGGTGCATCCATTTGGTTAGTCCATCTTGGATCTCCACCCCACTATTTTTTTGTGTTTCATTTTGGTGAACTCAACATTTTGAACATTGTAGTTTTTGATTTTATGAGTCCTTTTCATCTTATATTAGATCTTGCATTCATTTGCATCCATTTGCATTCAATTAGATCTTAGTTAGGGTGTTTATTTTGAATTCAAATTTGCATCTCATCTAGGGTTTTAGGATTGCCTTGTTTGCATTCTTTCAATCTAAAAAATACAAAAAAAAAACAGTCATCTTGCATATCATATGCATCATATTAACTTGTATTTCAACATTGAAACAAAATTGCATATCAAACTAGGTCTTTTAGTTCATCATTTTGTCA
>VDFB02295847.1:0-38436 GCA_007258455.2 Sequoia sempervirens
GGATGTTCAGATTACTTGACTCTATTTGTGAACACCTTTTCATGAATGTATGATTTTATTATCATCATTGAAAATTTATCACATTATCTATTTTTTTATATATTCTTGTACATAAAAAAGATCCTAACTAGTCTAGGCAAAAAGGTTGTTGTACTACACAAATTTTCTATCTTGAATTCTATTGTTGAGTTCTTTACAAAACACTTTGTAAATATTTGACCCATAATTACATAGACACTACTTTTCAAGACCTTTAATATTGGTACAACTAGTATAGATATCTTAAATACATCAATCTGAAAAATGCTTAGAGATATAGTTTGGAGCTATTTTATTTACTTCAAAGTTATGTTATTTTACTTTATTTACTAGACACATGGATACATAAAGTTTATTCTATTTGCATTGTTTTAAATCATAAATAGTATTTAAACATCCATTAAAAAATGTTGTTTATTTTCAAAATTTTATTTATTTTTGTTCTATATTTTTAGTTTTGTTTGAAGCAGCATTAAATTCAGCCTAAACTTGATTATAATTGTTCTTCTTTTCCTTTTCAAAGTGTAGCAAGAAAGCCTGAAAATAAAACTGTAGAGAAGTGTAATTATTTTTATATATTGTTTATTATTAAATATCAATACTTTGACATGTAAATGACTGTCAAATTTAAGACAATTAGTCAATAGGTTTTTTCTGTGGACTTGCAAGTCCAAAATTGAGCCGTAAACCTGTCTCACTTGAAAACAAGATTTACTCACCGTTAAACCACTGTTTAATTGCCGGAAAACAAGTTTCAGCTGTTGGTAAATACCCTGCCATTTAATAGTAAAATCCTCCAAAATATCATGTGAAATCCTCAAAAAACCAATATTAAATAATACCCAATTTTTGTAAAGAAAAAATTTATCTGAGTGGAAAAAAATCTATCCGTGTAATGCTTGAACCTCTTTGCACAAGTGCTAGTAGATAAGTATTTTTGCTAACTCATGCCATTGCACTCCACCACTTATTATCATTATAGAATATCTGTCCGTATTAATTATGTAATAATAATATAATAATGATAATAATAGTAATAAAACTAATAGTAAATTTAATATTAATTACTATAATAATATATACTGTCAAACTTCATGATCTATTGAAATGAAATAAAAAGTAAATTAAACTAAAATTAGAAGTTAAATTAAACAAAGTTAATAAAAAGTATTAAACAATAAAATTTTAATAAATTAAACTAAAATTAGAAGTTAAATTGTATTAAAGTAATACGGAAAAAAAAAATTGATCAGAAATTAATAAAATCGTCACTTGAGATGAGATTCTAGAGACTTTCAGAGCTCGAGAGAAGACTGCAGCGGCATTGTTCAAAATCTGGACTTTCTTCTGGAGCTGAGCGCTTCTGCACATAGGGCAGTCAATCGATCGATGCTCTTCTTCTCGTCCTCTCAGCTGCCCTAGCCAGCCGAATTGATGCGTTCCACCATGATGAATATACCTCTTCTCTCTAATCTAACCATCGAAGCGGACTGGAAACCAGTGAATCTCTCTCTCGAAACCTGTAGTTTGTCGCCACTATCTGACACGATCTGATACTTCGCTGCGTCATGAAAGTGCGTGCTAGGTCATGCAGCAGTTGTCTGCGCCGGTTTTTGTCATTATAGGATTAGGGTTAATATTTTTGGGATGCGGCACAGATATTATGGGATTGCCTGTCAGAACCCTGGTGGTTCTCTGATTCCACTCTGATTGTTTTTGTATTGTGTTTTGCAAATTTTCAATTTTTTGTGTTTTTGAAGGTTTTCAGACAAAATAATAAATGCTGCGATTTTTCTAGGAAATTCAAATAAATTCTAAATAAATTCTAAATTGCAATTTATTGCTCAGATATGGTAGGCGCCTCAATATATTTGATTTCCAGAGCAGTTACAATGAAAAAGATGAAGCTAGAAATAAAAGACAATGAATTTTTTGATAAAAAACCTGATTTCTGAAAGTGGCGGCTGCAGCAATAAATGCTGAGTACGGCCAAGAAATAAATGACTCCTCCAGACTTGAATACAATGCAGGATCTCCAGGAGAAGACCAAGATAAAACCCCACGCCAAGATTGAGAGCCAGGAACTGAAAGCCAGTCAAGAATCTCTGAAAGAAAAGTACGGCCTGAAGGTACAGTTGTACGGCCTGTTTGCAGCAGCAAAGAGAATGGTACGGACTTCAAGAAAATGATGCCTGATCTCTAAATAGAACCTTCTGATGAAATCGCCCTGTCTCTCTGATGGTTTCCTCTGTGTATCTCTGAATGAATAGCTCAATAGTCTCAAACTGTGATCTCTGGTTGAAATCACCAAGTGCAAACTTCAGCTGGTATTTCACAGCCTCAGACTCCCTGATCTCTGAAGAGGTTACGTTCTCCAGAAACGATCGTCTGCCAGAAACCCTAGGGTTTGCAAACTCCAAAGCTCAGATGCTCAGTAGACAAAATTGAATAATAAACATGATAGTTCGATTTTGCCTTGGGAAGAACAATATATTCTCCATTGAAAAGTTCGACCTAATTCTCCATTAAAATAATCATTTAAATAAATGATTTAATTTTCACTTTGGACTTAGGAGAATTGATTTAATTATTGGCGTCCATATTTAATGAGCATTAAATACTCATTAAGTCACATTTTAATAATATAATATAAAGTATAATTAAATACTTTATAACTTAGCCAAATAATTAAATATTTTAATATTTTCAATAAAGTGACTTTATTATAAAGTCAAATTATTAAATATTTAATAACTCAGTAATTACTCCTTATTTCTCCGTCAAATCAATCAACTACTGAACGGGGTTTTAATTCGAAGCCGAATAATCACAAAATCGCCCGGGCCATTAGCAAATTTCCGTTCAATTTAACTTTCTAAAATAGGTTCTAAAAAGCTCCTTTCCGGAATATTTCCCCGCTAAGGCCCAACTCGACATTAATCGCACTCGAGCTACCAAACACCGATAACCGCAATCGATGATCCTTCCTCGCATTAATTCGCCCACGAGGATCGGAAACTATAGGCTAACCTCGACAAGGTCGCCTAAAACGGGGACATGACAGTCCGCCCTCCCTGAAATTGCGTGTCCTCAAGCAATCTCTGCAAATACAGCTGCACTGCACCACCTGGATCCCATGGATAGTTCCGGACAATGTTCCTGCTGGCCACAACGGACTCTTGTAACTCCCACAACTGATCAGCAAGAAATGAGTACCATTCCCTATTAACCTCAGTGCGGTCCGGCATAGGATCAAGAAACTCAGAAGGAGGCAAGTCAAACTGCAAACAACACTTACCCCCTAAAACTGCACGAGATATACTATCATCCAACATATCAAGCACGTGCATACCACCACTGTGCACCTGAAACAAATCGTGTACATGCGGATTAATCATGAAGCTATATGCACTCTGCACCATGTACACACTGTGATACTCCTCCGTGAGCTGAGTCTGAAATCCCAGTGCACTAGTAGGATCCCAAACGCTATCATCACTCTGCTCAAGACCAGGATCAGGTGTACTCATATCAAACTCAAAGAGCGGATTGTCGTATGTAGATATAACATCTGTCTCAAACAATGGATTGGTCACAAACGGAACCAAACCACTGGGCTGATCCCAAACGGCTGCCTCAGAACCCCCGGGGTACTGAGCATAACCATGCATGGTCTGCACAAAATCCTCCTCTACCTTCGCGCTCTTCCCACTAACGATAGAGATAGAACGAAGGCAGCCATCTGTAATACCCCTCAACACATATTTCTTGCCCTGTACCTCAAATCTCATCTCCATTTTAGGCAAGTTGAGGGTGAACACACTGATATCCTGCAGCCATCTCATACCCAACACTAAATCCATCCCTCCTAAGTTGACAACATAAAAATCTGCCTGCAACTCATAATCATTCAGCATGAGAGTGAGATTACAAATCCGTCGAGTGCAAGTGAGTGTATATCCATCTGCCACCCGAACTCTGAATCCAGCGAAATCCTCTGTCTGGAGTCTACATCTGCTGACGAAGCTCTCATCAATGAAATTGTGTGTAGCTCCAGTGTCGAGCATAGCAATACATCGCTGTCCTTCCACTGATCCCCTAAACCTGAATGAATCATCCCGTACACTCGTAGATAACACCAACGGGGATAAGTTGGCATCGGGCCCAAACTCCGTAGAGGCATTCCCGGCCTCTGCATGTTCTGAAACAACCTGCTGGTCTGAATCATCAGACTCGTCATCATCATAGTAAACCCACATGGCGCGGTTAGCTCTGCCCTTCGGTCTCAAAGGACAATCATGCTCCTTGCTGTAGGGTGCTTTGCACCAATAACAAAGTTGTTTCTTCCTGCATTCCTCCCGAGTTGCATCATCAATTCTCGCAACTGGTTTCCTTTTAGGCTCTGCAACTGGTGTATGACTCTCATCAATAGGCAAGTTATTTGTTTTAGGCGGAAATTGTTTCTTCGGAGCAGCAAGCTCCATACTCCTTGCCTTCCGCATCGCCTCCTGAAGTGTAGTAGGATCAAACGCCTTGACCCAACCTCTCATGGGTTCGGTCAAACCCTCAACGAAGAGTATGATAAGTCTCCGCTCCGAAATCCCTGTCACCATGACTGCAACTCTCTGAAACTCACCAATGTATGCATCCAGACTACCTGTCTGTCTGAGCTGAGCCAACTCTCTGAAATACAATTCCGGATCTTTCTTTGTCAAATCTCTATCACCGCTTCGTGAACTCCTGATAGGTATTGACCGCATGATGGCCTAGCGTGTACATGCCATGGTGCCACCAATCGTGTGCTACTCCGTCCAGATGTAAAGTGGCAAATTTAATTGCCTCATCCTCCTGCATAGGTCTAAGCGACAAGTAATTGTCCAATTTCTGGACCCAAGACCTAGCTGATGTCTTCTCTGACCCATCAAAATATGGCAGCGTAATCTTGCTCACCGCATACTGCAAGTCTCTATTCACCTGTGGCTGCTGCTGCTGATGCCGTGGGGGTCTACGATCAAATCTACCTCCTCCTCTCGGTTTATAGACATCTATAAACTCATGAAATGGGTACCGGCTGATCTCGTAGCGCCAAAGACATGTACTCACCATGAAATCTCACGCTAAGTCACACCGACATGCCATTCGGTGGCCGAACTCCCGATGATGCACCTCGGAGCGCTCACTCGAGTCCGGGTGGAGTCTCCTCGGTAAGAAAAGTAGGGCCGGCCCGGCTCTACGGCCCTCGGTAGATCTTGACGACCGCTTCCAGGGTACCTGGATGCCAATGGTCAGATCCACCGTGCAGTCCCGCCTCACCGCCTTAACTAATATAGCGGCCGTACATTAATCGCTCTTTAGCTGCGCCCATCACCGAGACATCATATCCATCATATTGTCGGTTCCGCTCAAACCTCCCGGATATCACTGCAGACATGTGCCTCCCCCGATCTCTACGCGTCTCCTCAGAGGAACTTCAATGATCCGGGCCATTAGGGTTGCAAATTAATCGCTTTCACTTCATCAAGTAGAACCGGATCCAGGAATCCCAAGTACCCCTCGACACCGTCTCCACCCTCTGTGGAGGGGTGGACTCGGCCCACCCTCGCTTTTTCCCTGCTCCTACTCTCATATACCGTACGGATCTCTGGCCATGAACGGCAAGCAAAAGCACTTAACACCGGAAAAGCACCGAAAAGTTAATCGGGGTGCCACTGTGATGGCAGGAGATCTCAGGTCGGCTACGCACTGCCGAACCTCGGGTGGCTCCTCGATTCCACTCTCATTGTTTTGTATTGTGTTTTGCAACTTTCACCCTTTTTGTGTTTTTAGTAGTTTTCGGCTTCAAAATAATAAATGCTATGATTTTCAGGAAATCAAATAAATTCTAAATAAATTCTAAATTGTACCACGCTCGACATGGTAGGTTTCAATATATTTGGATTTCCAGAAAGGCCATAATGAAAAAGATGAAGCTAGAAATAAAAGACAATGAATTTTTTGATAAAAAACCTGATTTCTGAAAGTGGCGGCTGCAGCAATAAATGTTGAGTACGGCCAAGAAATAAATGACTCCTCCAGACTTGAATACAATGCAGGATCTCCAGGAGAAGACCGTATGTTCCACCAAGATTGAGAGCCGAACCGGAAGCCAAGAATCTATGAAAGAAAAGGCACGGGCCTCTAAGGTACAAATACCTACCAAGCTATGCAGCAGCGAAAGAGAATTTGCATGTGACTTCAAGAAAAAATGATGCCTGATCTCTAAATAGAACCTTCTGATGAAATCGCCCTGTCTCTCTGATGGTTTCCTCTGTGTATCTCTGAATGAATAGCTCAATAGTCTCAAACTGTGATCTCTGGTTGAAATCACTAAGTGCAAACTTCAGCTGGTATTTCACAGCCTCAGACTGCCTGATCTCTGAAGAGGTTACGTTCTCCAGAAACGATCGTCTGCCAGAAACCCTAGGGTTTGCAAACTCCAAAGCTCAGATGCTCAGTAGACAAAATTGAATAATAAACATGATAGTTCGATTTTGCCTTGGGAAGAACAATATATTCTCCATTGAAAAGTTCGACCTAATTCTCCATTAAAATAATCATTTAAATAAATGATTTAATTTTCACTTTGGACTTAGGAGAATTGATTTAATTATTGGCGTCCATATTTAATGAGCATTAAATACTCATTAAGTCACATTTTAATGATATAATATAAAGTATAATTAAATACTTTATAACTTAGCCAACACTAAATATTTTAATATTTTAAATAAAATGACTTTATTATAAAGTCAAATTATTAAATATTTAATAACTCAAGAATTACTCCTTATTTCTCCTCACAAATCAATCAATCCATCGAATCTGGTCAATCTGAAATTTAATAATCAAGCATGTGCCTCACCAAATAGCAGCCTTTTCCGTTCTAATCTAACTTTCTAAAATAGAAAGTTCTCAAAAGCTCTTCGAAGATTCTGCGAAGGCCCAACCTGACACAACTGCAAACTGGAGCTACCAAACACTGGATAACTGCCACCGATGATCCTCTGCACACCCTGTCAGCCTACGAGGATCGAAATTATAGGCTAACTCCTCGACAAGCAGTGTCAGCTAAAACGGGGACATGACATTGCCGTATCTGCGCATATTTGGCACGGTTTAAAGAAAAAGTTTTCTTTGGTACGACCGGGCACCGTATCTAAGTCGAATCGTATCAGTATCTGTACCCGGCATGCGCACCAGGGGGGAGGGAGTGGCGTATGCTGGAAATTTGCCTCGATCACAAGAAGATTAAGATGAAATATATAAATACACATTATATTTGCTCCATGCCATCCACTATCAATACATACTGACTCAAAATAAATCAATTTAATTCCCCATCCTTAATTTTTTTAGGATATATTGTTATAGATTTTCCTTATTTATTGCCCTCCTAGTAAATCTCTGTTGTTAATGTGTTGGACATGATTTCATTCAACTTATGAGTTGTTAGTGATTCAACACGCAATTCCAATCTTGGGGTTATGTCAACTTCCTATGAGGACTCGGCCTTGCTTTTGTTTTGCTGTTACTCAAATTTTATGTGTTCAGTTCTACTGTTGAGTTAAGAGGGATTTCAGTAAGTTTTGTTTTTCCGTTCCTTTTTTTCGTTGTTCATGTAAAGTTTATAATATAACTGTCATAAACTCTTAGAAATGGCAATCTCAATTGAGAACATTATTTTGGTGAGTTCTATTAACATTTTATTCTCTGTGCTGCTGCAGTTTTATTGGCATCAAGCGTCTAGTCTTTGGTGGAAAGCGGTTTGGTGATTGGGAGGAAGGCATGACTTCAATTGAATTTGGATACAAAAAATACATGATTTGAACTTGGAAGTGTCAATTACATCAACAAGAAGTGACTGCCTTGATCACAAGATGGTTCATAGGCCACTGTGAAGAAGCATGAAGCATTTTCAGAAGCTTCCTACTTTAAGGATGTAGAATGATGGTTTTTCAAATAGACAGCCACATATATTAATAACTTACTGCTCCTATCTAAATAACATTACCATATTCAACTTTTCTCACCAAATCTGATAGAATAATATTCAAACTTAATGTACTGTATAAAATAATTAAGCTGCAGTGAGCCAATCTATATAACATAGATATAGAAGTTGTAGTGATTGTACCGATTTCAAAGCCTCATCTTGTAGATAAAGAGATACAAAGTGAATTAGAGACACTTGGATATGCCAAGAAAATGTTGTGAAGAAGAATTTTTTCCTCAACTAACAGTCAATTCATTAAACTACTGGCAAAAATATACAAAGTAAATAATTGCCAATTTGTTCTTTTTGTTAAAGATTATTCAATTGAATACATTATTGAAATCTACAAAGATAGAAACTTAATAATGCATAAAAGCAAAATGCATACAACCAGCATAAATGATGTAAATGGTATTATGGAGCAGCTGTCTAGGACATGCCATAATATTGAACGTTTAGATATACAACACATATGAAGAAAGTAACAACAGAACAATAGAGCATTGCCATTGAAATTTGTTAGTAGGTAAAGATTCAAATGATAATTAGGTTCAAAGAAGTCTAAATTGAAAAATGCAACTTTGGAACATGAAATATTTTCAAACTTATGATTTGGAAGTACAATTAAACCTTGAAAATAAACAATTATAAAGCACAACAAATATCTTAGTTTATAATTACTTTTAAGTTTGCACTTCACTTTTATCTTTTCCTTTTGGTGTATTTTCTACTGTTATTGAGAGTAATTTATTCATATATAATGTGCACAATAAGTACTTACAATTCACATGGAATACATTTTAATTTGTAAGCATTTCTAAGTTTGTACTTCTTTTTCTCTTTTTATTTTGATGTATTCACTATTGTAATTGAGAGTATTTATTTGAATGCAATTTGCACAAAAACAAAATTAAAAGAAAAACTATTTATTAAGATTAAATGATGTGTGAGCTTAATTTTAATTTTTAATTTTAGATATTCTCAAAATAAGAAAGATCTCAATTATTGTGTGGTGTTTAATAATCATTATATTCTGGTTGATATGAGATTTTTTTTAATTCATTATTTGTAGAATTAAAGATTAGTAGTTATATTTTTACCTAATAAATGGATAAAAAAAAGCTAGTTTATGTGTCACATCAAATAAACAATCAATCAAGTAACATGTAACGTGCATGGTAATACATGACTTGATGTGCTTATTTTAGGGTTAACCTATATTTGAGATGTTTTTGGCCTAATTGACAAATTTTTAGTTGAGGTGGCTACATTGTTGATGGCTTGCCAATAGATGTGTTGTGAAATTTTTGAAGAAACTGAGCTTACTATTTAGGATCTTGAGAGTTGTAAAGTTAGCTCACACAACAATTGGGTCCTTTCCCTTAGTTCTTCCTAAAGGTTGTCATGAATCATTCTATTTATGTCAATAGGTGATTGATTTGTTGCTTTGTTGTAATTAAAATTTAAAATTGAAATTTGTGAAAATTTTTAATTGATATTGAAATGCCATAGGACTTGGCCGTGCCTTGTAGCCTAGTTTGGGAGAAGATCCCTACTACATGATCTATTCCTATTGTAGATCTATCTGTTGTTGATGTGACCTTTTATGCTACACATTTTCCTTCTATATGTGTTGCCAAACAAAGGGTTGTGATAGAAAATCATAGTGAGGTTTGCTATTTGGCTAGGGGGAAGACCACATGCTTCCTTCTAATAGTCAAGCCTCTTAGGAGTCTTGAGAAAGATCTACATACACTCCAAACAATTAATGCAAAGTTTAAGGATGTAGTGGTCTTTGTTTCAATGCCCTATGATTGTTTGATATGGCTTCTAATTGCTATTTGATATATTTTGATGAGAACTAATAAAATAGGCTTGTATATAAATAAATGATCTTAGTTGCTCAATTTGAGTTAATTGGCACATGGGTTGACAATGCAACCATTAGATTCTAGTAAAGTCCTCTTCAAGATGGGAGGGATTTCAATTTTGAATTAGGTTGACTAGGATACAATCATACTATGCAACCTAGTTAAAATTGACAAGGTAATTGTGGGATCATATTGATCATAACTAAGGTAATGGACAAGGATATTTTGGGTGATGGTTTAGGAGTGGTTTTAGTTTGTGCACTAAAAAAGTAAAGTTTAACACTACAATAATGTACTTACAATAGTGCCAAACGAGTTATAAAATGAAGTTATAAAGTGTACGATATGCACTTTTATCACCTATACTTTGCCCGTACTTGCATGTACATGTGAATTTACATGAATGATGCATGCCTGAGTAAGATATAAAATAAATGAAGTAGCCAAAAAATCTAAGATACTGGATAAAGCCTCACAATTATTTGTGTTCTTACAAAAGTAACATCATTCATATCTACACACAAAACTCATTAGTTATACCTAAACATATTGTTAATGCACAAAAAATGTAATCATTAAATATTGCATTGGGTTTGAATGCACAATTAGACAATGTGTAAATTCATATGTAGTTTTTTGGTTTTCCATCTAGTGTACAAGGCATTGTGGAGTTGTGACCAAGTAGCTATTATATGTTAACATTTTGACTTGTACCATTTAGTGAGTCACAAAATAGAATGTGTGGTACAACTACTCTTTAAATTCATCCCAAGGTAAGGATAATCTTTTAGTACCTTGAGAAGATGAGTCTAGGTTCTCTCCTAGCTGCCTAAATTCATCCTTAACAACAATAACATTTTCCCTAGTTGCAGAATCTTCTCCTTCCCGTGGCAAATTAGATACTTCAGCAATGTCGGCTTCTAAGGCATCTATCCTTAAGCCTCTCACTTTTGCTTCATTGTTTTATAATGTGGAAACAAACTATTGTGTCATGAACTTGTTATACTCTGTAAGCTTCAAGAAATGTTCCAACTAGCCAGATTGTCAGGAAATAGGCAATACCAACCTATCTTCCAACAACTAAGTATGTGTTGTTGGTTCTCTACAAATAATGTCACCAGCCATGATAACACTTTGCTATGTTCTTGTTCCTTAAGTCTCTGTCTGTCACTCCAACCACACCACTTTCACAATATCTATATGCTTGAAACCGCTCAATTCAATTGCCTTTAAGCCTCTTTCTCTCCTCTAAGCTTGCATTGTTTGAAAATGGAAAATAAAATAAAATGGCAAAAAGCTTTTAGAGAGTTTTTAAAGATCAAGAAAATAAGGAAACCTCACCCCAAATAAAGATACTAAGTTTCCTCACTTAGTAGTATGGTTTTGGCGGAGAGTTAAATGAAATGTAGTGGAAAATAAATTTAGATATGAAGCATGCATGAAGTAATGTATAAAGATGATAAAAATCAATAATCACTATGTTAATTATGATAAGTTAATGCGTGTACCTATAGAAATGTGTTGGAACTGAACTCATGTGAAGTGTTTTTTGATTGCTTGCGATAGAATGTGAAATGACTTAACGTAATCGCAATGAAAATCATGAAGAGGTAATTTGAAATGAATGACAGTATATGCATGGTGCATGGTGAATGATGGAATGAAAAGGCCGTGGAGTATACGAAATAGGTGAGGTGAAATGAATGCATGGTATGTGGTAATCGAGAAATCTGGTGGGAATGATACATGTGAATGGATATAATGAAATATATGTGGCTGCATGTATAAAGAAATAAGATATGAAATGATAGATATATAGTGAATGTGGATGGTAATGTGAACTGACTGTCAGACAAGTCCTATGGGTGCTTGCAGTAACAAGTCCATTTTGAAAGTTTGTCACTTTCAAATGTTATGCTATAGGTCCCTGTTGCTTCTTTGACCATTCCAAAAAATAAATGTTTTTCACATGTGCAGTGTGTGCATTTGGAAGAGGTGGTGGCATTATACTTGTGAAACATTAGTTGGTGAGCTATGTAGCTCATCCACTGATTTGTTTGTAGAACTTGTAGTCTTTGTTGCTGAATTGTCCATTGTAGGTTCAAACTGTTGAATTAATGAAAGAAGGAAGTCATCCTTCTACAATGGATTTTGGTAAAGTTTCAATCTGTCTCCATTAACCAGTAATGAGAACCTGATGTCATCAATTGCATGTAGTTGTACTGCTCCATTTGGAAACACTTGTTTTATCTCATATTGACCAAGCCATCTAGTTTGTAATTTCCCTTTGTAGTCTTTGTATCTAGAGTCATAAAGGAGAGCCCAATCACCTACACTGAATTCCTTTTTCTTTATGAATTGATCATGCCATCCGATTCTTTGATTCTAAACAACTTCAGTGTGGTGTATGACTTCCATTCTGATTTCATCAAGTGCATTTAGGTTGTGTAGTCTTTGCTGTTGAGTTGTGGACAACTCCATGCCCAATGTAATTGTTGTCCTCAATGTTTTGTATTCAAATTCAATAGGAAGTACTGCTTTCTTCCCATACACCAACTCATATTGTGTAAATCTAGTTGTGGTCTTCTAAGTTGTCCTATAAGCCCAAACTGCCTCAAGCAACTTGGCTACCCAATCCTTCCTATGAATTTGCATTGTCTCTCTAAGAATTTTTTCAATTTCCTTGTTTGTGACTTCAACCTACCCATTAGCTTGAGCGTGGTAAGGTGTTGAATTCCTATGTTTGACCTCATACTCCTAAACCAATTTTGTGATCAAATTTGATGTAAACTAGTGTCCTTAGTCTATGACAATCTCTCTTAGAACTCCGTATCTTGTGAATATGTCCTCATAGAGAAATTTTTCCACATTACCATCTCTTGCAAATTATAGAGCCTTAACGTCCAACCACTTTGTAAGGTAATCTAATCCCCATTTATCGAATGGTGGTAGAGCTAACTGTGGTTGCAATGGAATTTCATTTGTTTTTGTTGGCCTTCCCATTCTTTGACACCTATCACAAACCTTAGTGTACTTCACTACATCTTTATAAAGAGTTGGCCAATAGTAGTCAGTGTTGAGAATCTTAAGAGTTGTCCTCTTTGTTGTAAAGTGTCTCCCATAGGGTTCATCATGGCATGCTTTGAGGATATCGTATACTTTATATTCTTTGATACATCTCATTATGTTGTCCGATCTTGTGTAGAATAAGTATCCAACTATCTAAGAGTAGGGAAAACTCTTATGAATCAACTGCCTCTTTTCTCTTGGTGAGAAATGGGGTGGTGTATGTCCCACTACAGGATAGTTGACAATATCTGCATACCAAGGTGTATGCAAAGAAAGAGAAAATAAATGCTCATTTGGGAAAGAATCATCATCTTCTAATTTGGTTGGTAGTCTAGATAGAAAATCTTCCACTACATTTTCTTTACATTGTTTATCCACAATGATAATGTCAAATTCATGAAGTAATAGTAACCACCTAACAAGCTTGCCACCAATCACTGGTTTGTTCATTAGATACCTTATTACTGTTTGGTCAGTATGTATAAACATTGGATATTCTTTAATATAATGCCTAAATTTTTTTATAGCATATATTACTACCAACATATCCTTCTCTGCCATTGTATAATTAAGTTCTGCCCCTTGTAGATTTTTGTTAATGCAATAGATGGCATACTCTTTGTTTCCTTCCTTTTGCTCAAGTACAACTCCTATAGCACAATTAGAAGCATCTATATGGATATGAAAAGGTAAGGTCCAATTCGGTGCTCTCAAGACAAGGGTTTTGGTTAATGCTGCCTTGAGTGATTCAAAAGAGTGTTGACAAGCAAACATCCACTCAAATTCTATATCTTTGAACAATAAAACAAATAGTAGAGCTGTAAGTTTTCTAAAGTCCTAGGAAAATTATAACATCCTTTTGTCTTTGAGGCACATGGAGTGTTGAGATCACTTCAATTTTGTTGGGGTGGACACTCGAATTCCTTCATTTGACACAAAATGTCCTAATACAATCCCTTTAGTCATCATCATGAAACATTTTTCATGACTTAGGGATAACTTATGTTCTTGACACCTTTTTAGCACCTTCTCTAGATTACCAAGTTCTTCATCATATGTATTCCTATAAGTTGTGAAATAATCCATGTAAACCTCCATGGGATCATGTACTAAGTCTAAGAATATACTCAATACTACCTTTTGGAAGGTGGCAGGTGCATTACACAACCCAAATGGAAGGATAAAATAAGCATATGTGCCTCAAGGGCATGCGAAAGTTATCTTGTCCTGATCTTTTAGGGCAATCTTTATTTGGTTGTAGCCACTAAATCCATCCAAAAAGGAAAAGTACTTCTTGCCTACTAATGAATCAAGTACTTGGTCAATGAAGGGGAGTGGAAAGTGGTCCTTCCTAGTTGCAATATTTAGTTTTTGGTAGTCTACACACACTCTCCATTTTCCTCCCTTCTTTGGAATAATTACTAAAGGTGACACCCATTGACTATTAGAGATAGGATAGATAAAGACTGCATCAAGCAATTTTTGCAATTCTGATTTAATTGTCTTTGAATACATGGTTCATTCTCCTTTTAGGTTGCCTTATAGGTTTAAAACCATCATTGATATAAATCCTAGGCATGTACAAGTCAAGTTCTATGCCCTTCATGTCATGATAATCCCATACAAGGGCTACTTTAGGTGCTTGCAACACATTCATCAATAAGGTTTGCTACATATATCAGTCAATTGACTATTAACATTCAATGATTTACTTGATATTATCTCTAAAGTCTTGGATATTGTTTTAATTGATAAGATGCCAAGTGTTGCTATGTTTGGGACACATTGGTGTGGTAACAAGCTGTGGAATATTTAGGAAATTGATTTAGATGCGCTGGCATGAATCACATTTTGGAGAGGATCTTGTAGACATGTTAGAAAATCCTAATGTTGTGGACCCCTGCCATAGTTATTTTGTATGATGTTTACTATCAAGTCACCTTCATCTTGGTTTTCTAACAAAGGATGAATTCAATAGTCATCAGGGTTTGCAAGGAATATTGATCCTCATCATCTAGGGTAGGCCAAATGGTTTGTTCTAGGTCTGCATGTGGTTGGGATGGTGGATAAAAGACCAATTTCTTAGTCACATTTACATTAGAGATAATCATATTCCTAGACCTGCAACCTATAAAGGCATTTGTTATTGCCAACCAAGGTCTTCCTAAAGTGAGGGGGTAGCCTGCAAGATTAGATTTAGGCTAAAATACCATAACAACATCAAGGTACTCCCATGAATCCAGTGTTATTACCCAGTCTTGAATGATACGCTCAGGTTTAACTGTGGACCTATTTGCCAGCTGTAGAACAATATGTCTAGGTCTGAGTTCCATTAGCTGTAACAACTTCATGTTCTCTTTGGTCATTACATTAATAGTTACTCCCAAGTCAATTAAGGTGTTCTTAATGAAAGTGCCATTTATCTTTACATCCACTACAAGACTCCCAAGGTCTACATACTTGGGGACATTTATGTTTCCCATCATAATGTTTGCAAGTTGTCCTAGGACATGTATAGTGTAAGGGTCTTTTCGCTTCTTTCTTGGCTTTTTAAGGTATAGGTATCTCACTGTTTTAGTATAAATAGGAACCTCCTTAATGTCTTAGATAAGAGGTATTTTGATGCAATCATCCTTAAGTTATCGAATCGGAAAAAAACCGTATGTCGAATCGGAAAAAAAATTTATGGGTTTTTTTCGCACATGAGTTAAGATCTTATAACTAAGGTTTTGGATTTTGGGAAATTCGGTAGAGTGCGGTAGCATCCGATATGCGCGCGTATGTCAAAAAGACCCCTTTTAGAGGTGCCACTCGGTTATCATCACCTAACGTCCCAATACCCCCTACATATAACCACCAATAAAAAATAAAAAAACACCTAAATATGTCACTTTTAATATCTAATTAAAACTCTTTTATCATTCAAATCCGCTCAAAAGTGAATGGGTCTAATTCACGTTAGTACCTTCTACAATCAATTTCGCACCCATTACAAATCACTCCTACATATTAATCTCCTTACTAAAGCACCGGACACCAAACACATTACACCCCAATTAATCTTTATTTGGGGTCCGATTGATGCATATGACTAATGTTTTTTTGTGGGTATCCCATCATAACCATTCGCTTTGCCGCGCGCTGTCTGGAAGGTTCCCGGCGATGGAGAAGGCTGCGGATGGCGACGGCTCCCCACAGCTCCTCCACGTGCGCACGACTCCAGGTAACATCTAACATCGTCTCCCTTTACAATATGCAAACAATGGTACTGGTTAATCATTTTCTTCTGCATCTTTCATGACCCGTGAAGGGTTTATTCGAGTGTTAAGACCCGTGAAGGGTTTGTTCGACGTTTGATAAATTATTACTGCTTGTCTATGAAGTAAATCATGCATCTTACATGCATCTCGCCATGTGTGTTTTATTCTGCTAATGTCATGGTACTGGTGTTATACACACGGGTTTTTTTGGGGTAAAATGATTTCCTGTCCTCGTGTTACCGCGCGCTCACAACGTGGTAAATTCGACTGTATCATGATTTTGTCTGCAGAAATGATAACGAATTTCGTGGGTTTGTGAAAACCCTTGCTTTGTTTTTCCAAATGCGGGTTTTATTGTGCTTAAATTATTAAATACGACCTGGTAAAGTCGATTGTCTCATGATTTTGTCTCCAGAAATGATCAGGAATTTCGTGGGTTTGAACACATGTCTATAAAAAACCCATGTCACTTTTGGCATAAATCGACAAAACCCATTAAAATAATATACAAAACCCTTTGCATGGTTTTTCCAAATTGCAGCTAATGAATTAATCTCATGAAACCCTTGTTTGAATATTCTCAGACGATTCAAAACGCACTGCGGAAAACCCTACTTGGATTTTTCCAAATTCGCTTATTAAGGAATTGATCTCTATGAGATCTTTGCCTGAATATTCCCAAGATCTATCCAAAACGCATTCTCAGATTCCTCACATCGACAATATTATTATATATGGTCTGTATATGTATACATACGTATTCATACACATATATATTTACATGTATATAATATTACATACATGTATGTATGTATGTATGTACACATACAGACATACATATATACATATATGTATGTATATACACATACAGACATACATTTGTACATACATAGCTGTATGTACACATACACACATACATATATACATATACATGTATAAATATGTATGTCTCAGATAGAAGAGATACATTGGAAACATGCATACATGTATGTATGTATGTATGTACACATACAGACATTACATATTTACATGCATAAATCAGATGTGTGCACATACATACATACAGCATACATGCATGCATGTATGTATGTATGTATGTACACATACGCATTATTGCATTATTACATATACATACATGGGCATGCACACATACACACATATATACATACATGTATGTAACATGTATGTATGTATGTGTACATTGATACATACATACATACATGTATGCATGTATGTATGTATGTATGTACACATACAGACATACATATTTACATTACATGCATGTATGTACACATACACACATACATATATACATACATACCTGTATATACACATACAAACATACATATGTACATACATGTATGTATGTACACATACAAACATACATATACAGACATACATACATACATACCATACTTTCCATTGCACATACAGCAGGCCTCAGGTAACATCTAACATCTTTCTCCTTTGAATATGCAAACAATGGTACTGGTTAATCATTTTCTTCTGCATCTTTCATATTACAAAAATGTATGTATGTATGTATGTGCACATACATACATACATGTATATATGTATGTATGTATCGAAAGCAACGACAAGCATCCTCTGCACATTCCTCTAATATCCCAAGTATTAGGTAGGTACTTATAGTTATTTTCATTTATGCAGTGTCTTCTTACTTTATACATTCTACCATTTGTAAAGAAATTTCTACTTTCCATTGCACATACAGTAGGCTAGCATACATATATTTGTCATTTTACATTCTGTGTCTCTTGTTCATTCAACAAATTGATGTATATGTGTGTATCCTTTGCCTATCCTTTCAAAATGCAAACAATGGTACTGGTTATTCATTTTCTTCTGCATTTTCACGACCCATTAAGGGTTTATTCGATGATGTCAAAATTATTATTGTATGTATGTATGTATTTATGCATGTACATACATACATATGTACATATATGTATGTGTGTATGTATGTATGTACATATATACATATATATATGCATGTATGTATGCATGTATGTATGCACATACATACATACACACACATACATACATACATATATGTATGTGTGTATGTATGTATGTGCATATATACATGTATGTATGTATGTATGTATGTATGTATGTATGCACATACATACATATATATGTGTGTGTGTGTGTGTGTGTGTGTGTGTGTGTGTGCGTGTGTATGTATGTATGTATGTGCAACTACAAAGACAGCGCGCGGTAAAGCGAATGAATAGGATGGGACACCCACAAAAAAACTTTAGTCATATGCATCAATCGGACCCCAAATGAAGATTAATTGGGGTATAATGTTTTTGGTGTCCGGTGCTTTAGTAAGGAGATTAATATGTAGGAGTGATTTGTAATGGGTGCGAAATTGATTGTAGAAGGTGCTAACGTGAATTAGACCCATTCACTTTTGAGCGGATTTGAATGATAAAAGAGTTTTAATTAGATGTTAAAAGTGACACATTTAGGTGTTTTTTCTGCTTTGCAATGTATATTTTTGATATATGATTGTATGACTCTATGCATGCATGCAAAGCTGCAAAAAATCACAGATATATAAGGCTTCCCAAATGAACATCCAATCCAAATATAGTGCAGAATTCAGTCATATCATCTCTAAAAACCTACGTAACTGGCAGCTACAAATTCAAATGCTATAACAAATTCATATTTGAAACACAACAATCAAATTGAATGCATTCAATTGTCAGATTCAAATTTCTAAATAAGAGGGATAGCAGCCAGTGGCATTCACAATTTTTCTCCTCTACTACTATATTCGCAATTGAACTTGATTAATTATGTGTTGTTGTACATGCATTATTTCAAAGGTCATATGATGTTTGTATGTTACTAGCCTCGGTTGTGACTACCCGTGGTTGTAAATCTTTTCTTGCAGGCATGGTAGAACAAGGAGAGGTGGTGTAATGATGTTCATGGTGGGCAGTTTGGTAATTGTGTTTATCAACACACCAAATAATTAAGGATTTTTTGTTCAAATTGTTCTAAGTTTCAATTATTGTTCTATATTTTTTACTAACTAGTATATCTTTTTATTTATTTCAATAACTATTGTCCATGTTTGTTTGTTGTATTATATTTGTTTGTTGTGGCAGGCATGTCAAATGGCTAGGAGGTTGTGAAGACCATGTCAATTTGTAAGATTACATATCAGGTAAAGTCTTTCAAGACTTTACTTTGGCTGTGACCCGATAGACATTGTGTTCATTTATAATGTTCATTTTTATTATTCATTGTAAACTTACATTTACAATTTACAATTAAATTAATTTCCAAGTGTATGTGTTCAAAATTTATAATTTCAAATAGATTAATTTATGGATATGTTGCATATAGATGTATAGTTATATGTATGCATATAAGTTTAGTTGTGTATACATATATATGTATGTATGTATGTATGTATGTATATACGTACATACATATATATATATATATGCATGTATACACAACTAGGGAGGTTGTAAAGAGCAAGTCAATTTGCATGATGACATTTCAAGTCAAGTCTTTCAAGAGCTTACCTTGGCTGTGACCTGCTAGACATTGTGTTCATTTATGATGTTCTTTTTTCTGATGATGTTCATTCATGAACCTGGACAATGGGATTTGATTTATGGTGGGATTTACTTATTCATTGTAAACTTACATATAGAT
The DNA here is from genome assembly GCA_007258455.2 of Sequoia sempervirens. Lineage (NCBI taxonomy): Eukaryota > Viridiplantae > Streptophyta > Pinopsida > Cupressales > Cupressaceae > Sequoia > Sequoia sempervirens. The sequence continues at coordinate 19,977 of VDFB02295847.1, forward strand.
GTATAGTTATATTATATATATATATATATCTATGCAACAAACAAACACATATGTGAAGTTAGAATTTTCAAAATAAATAGATGTGAGAAAATACATAGAAACTTATTGAATTATTAAGTTTGAATTTTCAAAAAGTCTGATGTCAGAAAAATACAAAGTTTGAATTATAATGTTTTCAACCTTTACCAAATGCATTATTTACAAAACATAGATCTTCAATAGACTAGTGAGTCATATTTTTAAATCACATCAATGATAGATGAATACAACAAACACAAAACTGATTTCGAATCACAAAAGCATAGATCATTAACTTGGAAAGAAGACAAGGAGTCTTCATATATACAAAAAACACATTGGAACACATCGAATTAGATAAGTTGAGAACACACTACCATTTAGTTCTACAAAATTAGACACTAGTATCGAAATGCTATCCAATACAACAAACTAGTATCCTTTGACTGTCCAATACAATAGACTAGCATTCAGTTTTACAAAAAACACTCTAGCACACTTCGAGGTCAAAAAATTGACAACAAAAAATCGTAATCAGACATCCACAGATCTGATTATGAAGTGGTGTGTCCTTGGGGGTCAACTGACTCCGCGTCAACTGGAGAAGATGTTGAGGACTGCGGATTGTTCTGTATGGCACTTGCTATACAAGCAAGCAATGCATGATTTGCCTCTGGAGTTAGCTGTAACTGTGGAGAGCAGCCTTCAGAAGACCCATTTTGTAGGCTGCTAAGAGCTGCAAAGGCTGGAGACAAAATGTTAATCATGTCCCTTAAAATTGGATGTTGACTTGGAAGAGGAGTTGTAGGAGTACTCTTACTTCTGTTTCTTTCTACTCTTTCCGCCTGCTTTTGGTTTTCCTTCAACTGTCTAGCAATCTTTGCTTGCTCCCTTTGAAGCTCCTTTTCATGTCGCTGCCTCAGTTTCTCCTCTGCAATTTTTTGTTTTTTTGCAGCACGCTCCAATCTATTTGCCTCCCTCTGTGCGAGGATTGCTTCTCTTTCTGCCTTCCTTTCAGCCATTTGCTCCCTTTTCCTTTGCTGCAATTCTTGGTTTCTTTGCTTCTGTGCCTCTTGTTCATTCAGCAAATTGAAGAAATCATCCGATGTCAAAATTTGAGACTGCCTACTAAGGTGTAGGACCCCATTGCGACCTCTATTAGATGATTGGCGCACTCGTTGCATTGGGAGTTGCAAAAAAGTGCTTCTGCTGCCTGCTGGTTGCTGATCATTGACTTGTGTGCATGGCACATAGTCAGCCTCTTCATCATTTGAGTCATTACCATCGACTCCATCCTCTTCATCATTTTCAGCCTCCCAATTTCTCCCAGTTGTGAAGTAATGGATGACATCTTCAGGATCAACATTCGGTGGTGATGGCATGGACAACCCTTCATCCACTTGAGTGAAATTGAGATGCACCCCTAGGTTCAAAGCTGCATCTTGAAATTCAGATGGCAGATTCAGACTCTCTTCATTTTCAACTGCCTGATTAGATGATCGAACTGCTGGTTCTTGTTGAATTTCTATTGCCTCAATGTTTTCTGGATTTGGGGGAATGTTTGCAGAAAAGGTATCCACAAACTGTCCAATCTGTTCCTCATTCCAACCTGCTATCCTCAAACAAGTCTCAGCTGCCATGAACTGTGCCTCTTCATCAGCTGTATCACCCTCAGTTTCTGCTCCCAATGTCGTTCCTTCCTCTTCAACCACAAAAGCTTGGCTTGGCCCCATATCCAAGTCAAGTGCATGTCGATCTAATGGCCAAATTCCTATTTTTCTAAAACCACTTGCAATGTTATTAGGAGTGAAAGCTTGTGCAAAAGCTTTGCTGGCAAGTGTTGCCAACTCTTCCCTTCCAATGTCAAGTTGAGGATTTGCAGAGAGCCATATAGTCCTTTGCTGTTTGAAGTAGTTCTTAAATGGTGAGAACACACTAACATCAAGGGGCTGCAATTTGTGACTGCAATGTGCTGGAAGTGTGAGCAAATCTATTCCCATAGCCTTTGCTACTTCAACCGTTTTGAATGCCACATGGCTGCCATGACCGTCAAAGATTAGAAGCTTTCTGTTGGTTGGTGACACACCTCCTGGGACATTTTTTGCGAAGTGTTTTAACCATGCCACAAATAATTCTTTGGTCATCCAAGCATGCTCTTGGATTGCCATGCATGCCCTTGGCTCACAGTTAACAATATAGTTTTTAATGTTCCTTTTGGACTTGAACAAATAGTAACCAGGTATAGCTTGACCTGCTGCACTAACACAAGCTAGAACAGTGATCCATTCTCTGCTTTTAGCAATTAATTGTGGAACACATTTCATCCCTGTTTTTGCAATAACTCTCATTGCACAATTTCTGCCAGCTTGCACACCTGTTTCATCACAGTTCCATATGTTGTTGGGCCCATAATTAAGTTTGTTGTACAACTCCTCCAAGTTATCATAGAATGAAGAAACTATTTCGGGCCGCAACATTATAGCTCGATCTGTGTCCACTCCTTCGGGTGTTCGAATTGTCAGATCAGGATGCCTTTGACGAAATCCAACCCACCATGACCTCCCTGGTATCCCATTTGTGAATGGGTTAGGCCTCACTCCAACCATGTGGGCCACCGTTGACTTAAGCTGTGACACTTGAAGGCCATGGCCAATATTAGCCATATCTTTACACCATTGCACAATTTCAGCTTCTTCTTCGTCAGTCAGGATTGTTGGTGGCCCCCTCTTTTTTGTGGATGTCACACCATTGAGCCATGACCGCAAACTGCTAGGCGAGATTCCCCATTTGATCGCTGAACCTCTGATTGTCATGTGATGTTCTTCAACATCTGCAATGGCTTTTTCCATGTCATCCATAGACCAACTTTTGATGCTATGATCTGGGGTTGTCACTTGGTCAGCAGATGGCGGTTCCATTTCTACGTCAGTATTATGAACAGCAGGTTGAAAACCATCATTTTCATTGGTCTGTTCTGCATTTTCAGAAATAACTTCCTCGTCCATGTTCACTGCTGGCTCTTCGTCAACATCTGGAACATCGAATGTCACTACAGAGGTACTCTATTCAAGCGCCTCAGACCCGATCTTTTCCTCTTGTGCCTTGGTGCCATGATTGTCAATGATCCTGTACATTGTAAGTGATCAAGTGTCAGAAAAACAGTGTATAAACATTGCAAAACACAGATATAAATACAAAACACAGGTATAAACTTTGCAAAATATAAAACAGATCTATTTTATCATTCAAATCCGCTCGAAAGTGAATGGGTTTAATTCACGTTAGCACCTTCTACAATCAATTTCGCACCCATTACAAATCACTCCTACATATTAATCTCCTTACTAAAGCACCGGACACCAAACACATTACACCCCAATTAATCTTCATTTGGGGTCCGATTGATGCATATGACTAATGTTTTTTTGTGGGTGTCCCATCCTATTCATTCGCTTTACCGCGCGTTGTCTTTGTAGTTGCACATACATACATACATACATACATACACACACACACACACACACACACACACACACATATATATATATATATATATATATATGTATCTATATATGTATGTATGTGCATACATACATACATACATACATACATATATGGACATACATACATGTATATATGCACATACATACATACACACATACATATATGCAGAATAATTCCTCACTGGTAGGAATACAGAAGTGTGTTTTGAGATAGATGCAGAATATTCCAGGCAAGGGTTTCATGAGATTAATTCATTAAGCACACGAATTTGGAAAAAACCATGCAAGGGTTTTGACAAAAACATATTTATTTTTAATGGGTTTGTTGATTTATGCCCAAAGTGACCTGGGTTTTTTATAGACATGTGTTCAAACCCACGAAATTCCTGATCATTTCTGGAGACAAAATCATGAGACAATCGACTTTACCAGGTCGTATTTAATAATTTAAGCACAAAAGAAAACCAAATTCACTTTTTTTTAGGGTATGTATGTATGTATGTATGCAGATACATACATACATATGTACATATGTACATATGTATGTATGAAGCTGCATACATACATACATACATACATAAATGCAATGTGGGAAAAGGAGTGTAAGAGGAATGATTTATTTCATAAACAAGCAGTAATAATTTTTCAATCATCGAATAAATCCTTCATGGGTCGTGAAAGATGCAAAAGAAAATGATTAACCAGTACCATTGTTTGCATTTTAAAAGGATAGGCAAAGGATAGACATATACATCAATTTGCTGAATGAACAAGAGACACATAATGTAAAATGACAAATATATGTATGGTAGCCTGCTGTATGTGCAATGTATGTATGTATCTGCATGCATACATACATACATACATATACACATATATGTGTGTGTGTGTGTGTGTGTGAAGCTGCATAGATACATACATACATAACTGCAATGTGGGAAAAGGAGTGTAAGAGGATTGATTTATTTCATAAACAAGCAGTAATAATTTTTCAATCATCGAATAAATCCTTCATGGGTCATGAAAGATGCAGAAGAAAATGATTAACCAGTACCATTGTTTGCATTTTAAAAGGATCTAGGCAAAGGATAGACATATACATCGATTTGCTAAATGAACAAGAGACACATAATGTAAAATGACAAATATATGTATGGTAGCCTGTTGTGTGTGCAATGGGAAGTAGGAAAATATAAAAAAATGCTACGCTATTGTATTGGACAGCCAAATGAAACATATTTAAACAGACTAATAGACGTATATATGTGTTTGTCTATGTATATATATATTTATATATATATATATATACACACACACACACATATACATATTAAACCCTGATAAATGACCCCCCTGACAAATGACCAAAAATAAACAAGAGACATATAAGAAAAAATAAATAACAACTATAAACCCTGATATAAACACTGAAGTAAATGACAAATGAGGAAAAACAAACAAATATAAATATAGGCACCATAGTCTGCATTTTCAATGGATAGGCAAAGGAAACACACATATACATCGATTTGCTGAATGAACAAGAGACACGTAATGTAAAATGACAAATATATGTATGCTAGCCTACTGTATGTGCAATGGAAATAGAAATTTCTTTACAAATGGTAGAATGTATAAAGTAAGAAGACACTGCATAAATGAAAATAACTATAAGTACATACTCTGCATTTTCAATGGATAGGCAAAGGAAACACACATATACATCGATTTGCTGAATAAACAAGAGACACGTAATGTAAAATGACAAATATATGTATGCTAGCCTATTGTATGTGCAATGGAAAGTAGATTTTTTTTAAGAAATGGTAGAATGTATAAAGTAAGAAGACACTGCATAAATGAAAATAAATATAAGTACACACTTGAGACTTTGGATATCAAAGGAATGTGCAGAGGAATGTGCAGAAAATCTTTGTCGTTGCTTTCAACTTTGGTGGGTGTGGGAGTAACATGTAATTGTGAATGATGCTGGCTACTTTCCCCCTCTTATTTAGGAATTCGAATCTGACAATTGAATGCATTCAATTTGGTGGTTGTGTTTGAATTTTGAATTTGTTAGAGCATTTGAATTTGAAGGTGCAAGTTACGTAGGTTTTTAAAGATGATATGCATTCAATTTGGTGGTTGTGTTTGAATTTTGAATTTGGTAGGAGCATTTGAATTTGACGCTGCAAGTTACGTAGGTTTTTAAAGATGATATGACTGAATTGTGCATTACATTTGGATTTGATGTTTAATTGGGGAGCCTTACACCTATATTTAATTGTGCAGGTACCTACGAGAAATGAAATAAATACATATAGCTGACAGGGAGTGTGTGAAAGACTGTGCAAAAGAGATTGTGATTATGTCATCTAAAGCACCAGCAGCTGTGCATGTATACTTATAAATATAAAATGTAGTGAGGGACAAACATTTGCAAGTGGGGGTAATTGTAAAAAGTAAATGATTTAAATAAAATTGTAAATGGGCCTTTTTATGTGCAAGTGGAGTTCTTTTATAAATGCAAAGGCATGTTTAGTTGTGTACTTTGATTGGTGAGTGACTCATTCTGTTATATTGGTGTTGTAATTTTTTATTGGTATTGTTGTAATTTTCTATTTATTAATAAAAAGTTTTTTTGTGGATCAGAGTTAAATTTTTTTTGGGGGGTGGAGTGAACCTGGAAGTAGCGGTTATTCAATGGGTGGTAGCTACTGGCTCTTCTCCCCTACCTCTTCTCTCTAATCTAACCATCGAAGCGGACTGGAAACCAGTGAATCTCTCTCTCGAAACCTGTAGTTTGTCGCCACTATCTGACACGATCTGATACTTCGCTGCGTCATGAAAGTGCGTGCTAGGTCATGCAGCAGTTGTCTGCGCCGGTTTTTGTCATTATAGGATTAGGGTTAATATTTTTGGGATGCGGCACAGATATTATGGGATTGCCGTATCTGCGCGTATCCGGCACGGTTTAAAGAAAAAGTTTTCTTTGGTACGACCGGGCACCGTATCTAAGTCGAATCGTATCAGTATCTGTACCCGGCATGCGCACCAGGGGGGAGGGAGTGGCGTATGCTGGAAATTTGCCTCGACCACAAGAAGATTAAGATGAAATATATAAATACACATTATATTTGCTCCATGCCATCCACTATCAATACATACTGACTCAAAATAAATCAATTTAATTCCCCATCCTTAATTTTTTTAGGATATATTGTTATAGATTTTCCTTATTTATTGCCCTCCTAGTAAATCTCTGTTGTTAATGTGTTGGACATGATTTCATTCAACTTATGAGTTGTTAGTGATGCAACATGCAATTCCAATCTTGGGGTTATGTCAACTTCCTATGAGGACTCGGCCTTGCTTTTGTTTTGCTGTTACTCAAATTTTATGTGTTCAGTTCTACTGTTGAGTTAAGAGGGATTTCAGCAAGTTTTGTTTTTCCGTTCCTTTTTTTCGTTGTTCATGTAAAGTTTATAGTATAACTGTCATAAACTCTTAGAAATGGCAATCTCAATTGAGAACATTATTTTGGTGAGTTCTATTAACATTTTATTCTCTGTGCTGCTGCAGTTTTATTGGCATCAAGCGTCTAGTCTTTGGTGGAAAGCGGTTTGGTGATTGGGAGGAAGGCATGACTTCAATTGAATTTGGATACAAAAAATACATGATTTGAACTTGGAAGTGTCAATTACATCAACAAGAAGTGACTGCCTTGATCACAAGATGGTTCATAGGCCACTGTGAAGAAGCATGAAGCATTTTCAGAAGCTTCCTACTTTAAGGACGTAGAATGATGGTTTTTCAAATAGACAGCCACATATATTAATAACTTATTGCTTCTATCTAAATAACATTACCATATTCAACTTTTCTCACCAAATTTGATAGAATAATATTCAAACTTAATGTACTGTATAAAATAATTAAGCTGCAGTGAGCCAATCCATATAACATAGATATAGAAGTTGTAGTGATTGTACCGATTTCAAAGCCTCATCTTGTAGATAAAGAGATACAAAGTGAATTAGAGACACTTGGATATGCCAAGAAAATGTTGTGAAGAAGAATTTTTTCCTCAACTAACAGTCAATTCATTAAACTACTGGCAAAAATATACAAGGTAAATAATTGCCAATTTTGGTTGTTCTTTTTGTTAAAGATTATTCAATTGAATACATTATTGAAATCTACAAAGATAGAAACTTAATAATGGAGAAAAGCAAAATGCATACAACCAGCATAAATGATGTAAATGGTATTATGGAGCAGCTGTCTAGGACATGCCATAATATTGAACGTTTAGATATACAACATATATGAAGAAAGTAACAACAGAACAATAGAGCATTGCCATTGAAATTTGTTAGTAGGTAAAGATTCAAATGATAATTAGGTTCAAAGAAGTCTAAATTGAAAAATGCAACTTTAGAACATGAAATATTTTCAAACTTATGATTTGAAAGTACAATTAAAGAACAATTATAAAGCACAACAAATATCTTAGTTTATAATTACTTTTAAGTTTGCACTTCACTTTTATCTTTTCCTTTTGGTGTATTTTCTACTGTTATTGAGAGTAATTTATTCATATATAATGTGCACAATAAGTACTTACAATTCACATGGAATACATTTTAATTTGTAAGCACTTCTAAGTTTGTACTTCTTTTTTCTCTTTTTATTTTGATGTATTCACTATTGTAATTGAGAGTATTTATTCAAATGCAATTTACACAAAAACAAAATTAAAAGAAAAAGTATTTATTAAGATTAAATGATGTGTGAGCTTAATTTTAATTTTTAATTTTAGATATTCTCAAAATAAGAAAGATCTCAATTATTTTAATAATCATTATATTCTGGTTGATATGAGATTTTTTTTTAATTCATTATTTGTAGAATTAAAGATTAGTAGTTATATTTTTACCTAATAAATGGATAAAAAAAATCTAGTTTATGTCACATCAAAGAAACAATCACTCAAGTAACATGTAAGGTGCATGGTAATACATGACTTGATGTACTTATTTTAGGGTTAACCTTTTTTTGAGATGTTTTTGGCCTAACTGACAAATTTTTAGTTGAGGTGGCTACATTGTTGATGGCTTGCCAATAGATGTGTTGTGAAATTTTTGAAGAAATTGAGCTTACTATTTAGGATCTTGAGAGTTGTAAAGTTAGCTCGCACAACAATTGGGTCCTTTCCCTTAGTTCTTCCTAAAGGTTGTCATGAATCATTCTATTTATGTCCTTGATGAGCTTAGCTTTTGTCAATTTGATGTGTCAATAGGTGATTGATTTGTTGCTTTGTTGTAATTAAAATTTAAAATTGAAATTTGTGAAAACTTTTAATTGATATTGAAATGCCATAGGACTTGGCCGTGCCTTGTAGCCTAGTTTGGGAGAAGATCCCTACTACATGATCTATTCCTATTGTAGATCTATTTGTTGTTGATGTGACCTTTTATGCTACACATTTTCCTTCTATATGTGTTGCCAAACAAAGAGTTGTGATAGAAAATCATAGTGAGGTTTGCTATTTGGCTAGGGGGAAGACCACATGCTTCCTTATAATAGTCAAGCCTCTTAGGAGTCTTGAGAAAGATCTACATACACTCCAAACAATTAATGAAAAGTTTAAGGATGTAGTGGTCTTTGTTTCAATGCCCTATGATTGTTTGATATGGTTTCTAATTGGTATTTGATATATTTTGATGAGAACTAATAAAATAGGCTTGTATATAAATAAGTGATCTTAGTTGCTCAATTTGAGTTAATTGGCACATAGGTTGACAATGCAACCATTAGATTCTAGTAAAGTCCTCTTCAAGATGGGAGAGATTTCAATTTTGAATTAGGTTGACTGGGATACAATCATACTATGTAACCTAGTTAAAATTGACAAGATAATTGTGGGATCATATTGATCATAACTAAGGTAATGGACAAGGATATTTTAGGTGATGGTTTAGGAGTGGGTTTAGTTTGTGTACTAAAAAGGTTAAGTTTAACACTACAATAATGCACTTACAATAGTGCCAAATGAGTTATAAAATGAAGTTATAAAGTGTACGATATGCACTTTTATCACCTATACTTTGCCCATACTTGCATGTACATGTGAATTTACATGAATGATGCATGCCAGAGTAAGATATAAAATAAATGAAGCAGCCAAAAATCTAAGATACTGGATATAAAATAAATGAAGCAGCCAAAAATCTAAGATACTGGATAAAGCCTCACAATTATTTGTGTTCTTACAAAAGTAACATCATCCATATCTACACACAAAACTCATTAGTTATACCTAAACATATTGTTAATGCACAAAAAATGTAATCATGAAATATTGCATTGGGTTTGAATGCACAATTAGACAATGTGTAAATTCATATGTAGTTTTTTGGTTTTCCATCTAGTGTACAAGGCATTGTGGAGTTGTGACCAAGTAGCTATTATATGTTAACATTTTGACTTGTACCATTTAGTGTGCCACAAAATAGAATGTGTGGTACAACTACTCTTTAAATTCATCCTAAGGTAAGGATAATCTTTTAGTACCTTGAGAAGATGAGTCTAGGTTCTCTCCTAGCTGCCTAAATTCATCCTTAACACTAATAACATTTTCCCTAGTTGGAAATTCTTCTCCTTCTCGTGGCAAATTAGATACTTCAGCAATGTCGGCTTCTAAGGCATCTATCCTTAAGCCTCTCACTTTTGCTTCATTGTTTTATAATGTGGAAACAAACTATTGTGTCATGAACTCGTTATACTCTGTAAGCTTCAAGAAATACTCCAACTAGCCAGATTGTCAGGAAATAGGCAATACCAACCTGTCTTCCAACAACTAAGTATGTGTTGTTGGTTCTCTAGGAATAATGTCACCACCCATGATAACACTTTGCTTTGTTCTTGTTCCTTAATTCTCTGTCTATCACTCCAACCACACCACTTTCACAATATCTATATGCTTGAAACCTCTCAATTCAATTGCCTTTAACCCTCTTTCTCTCCTCTAAGCTTGCGTTGTTTGAAAATGGAAAAAAAAAAATGGCAAAAAGCTTGCAGAGAGTTTTTAAAGATCAAGAAAATAAGGAAACCTCACCCCAAATAAAGATACTAAGTTTCCTCACTTAGTGGTATGGTTTTGGCGGAGAGTTAAATGAAATGTAGTGGAAAATAAATTTAGATATGAAGCATGCATGAAGTAATGTATAAAGATGATAAAAATCAATAATCACTATGTTAATTATGATAAGTTAATGCGTGTACCTATAGAAATGTGTTGGAACTGAACTCATGTGAAGTGTTTTTTGATTGCTTGCAATAGAATGTGAAATGACTTAACGTAATCGCAATGAAAATCATGCAGAGGTAATTTGAAATGAATGACAGTATATGCATGGTGCACGGTGAATGATGGAATGAAAAGGCCGTGGAGTATACGAAATAGGTGAGGTGAAATGAATGCATGGTATGTGGTAATCGAGAAATGTGGTGGAAATGATACATGTGAATGGATATAATGAAATATATGTGGCTGCATGTACAAAGAAATAAGATATGAAAAAAAAGATATATAGTGAATGTGGATGGTAATGTGAAATGACTGTCAGACATGTCCTATGGGTGCTTGCAGTAACAAGTCCCTTCTGAAAGTTTGTCGCTTTCAAGTGTTATGCTACAGGTCCCTGTTGCTTCTTTGACCATTCCAAAAAAAATGTTGTTTTTCACATGTGCAGTGTGTGCATTTGAAAGAGGTGGTGGCATTATACTTGTGAAACATTAGTTGGTGAGCTATGTAGCTCATCCACTGATTTGTTTGTAGAACTTGTAGTCTCTGTTGCTGAATTGTCCATTGTAGGTTCAAACTTCTGAATTAATGAAAGAAGGAAGTCATCCTTCTACAATGGATTTTGGTAAAGTTTCAATCTGTCTCCATTAACCAGTAATGAGAACCTGATGTCATCAATTGCATGTTTTTGTATTGCTCCATTTGGAAACACTTGTTTTATCTCACATGGACCAAGCCATCTAGTTTGTAATTTCCCTCTATAGTCTTTGTATCTGGAGTCATAAAGGAGAGCCCAATCACCTACACTGAATTCCTTTTTCTTTATGAATTGATCATGCCATCCGATTCTTTGATTCTGAACTTCAATGTGGTGTATGACTTCCATTCTGATTTCATCAAGTGCATTTACGTTGTGTAGTCTTTGCTGCTGAGCTGTGGACAAGTCCATGCCCAATGTAACTGTTATACTCAATGTTTTGTATTCAAACTCAATAGGAAGTACTGCTTTCTTCCCATACACCAATTCATATTGTGTAAATTCGATTGTGGTCTTCCAAGTTGTCCTATAGGCCCAAACTGCCTTAGGCAACTTGGCTGCCCAATCCTTCTTATGAATTTGCATTGTCTTTGTGAGAATGTTTTCAATTTCCTTGTTTGTGACTTCAACCTCCCCATTAGCTTGAGTGTGGTAAGGTGTTGAATTCCTATGTTTGAGCTCACACTCTTGAACCAATTTTGTGATCAAATCTGATGTAAACTAGGGTCCTTGGTCTATGACAATCTCTCTTGGAACTCCATATCTTGTGAATATGTCCTCATAGATAAACTTTTCCACATTACCATCTCTTGAAAATTATAGAGCCTTAACCTCCAACCACTTTGTAAGGTAATCTATCCCCATTTATCAAATGGTGGTAGAGCTAACTGTGGTTGCAATGGAATTTCATCTATTTTTGTTGGCCTTCCCATTCTTTGACACCTATCACAACCCTTAGTGTACTTCACTACATCTTTATAAAGAGTTGGCCAATAGTAGTCAGTGTTGAGAATCTTAAGAGTTGTCCTCTTTGTTGTAAAGTGTCCCCCATAGGGTTCATCATGGCATGCTTTGAGGATATCATATACTTTATATTCTTTGATAGATCTCATTATGTTGTCCGGGCCTATGTAGAATAAGTATCCAACTATCCAGGAGTAAGGAAAACTCTTATGAACAAACTACCTCTTTTCTCTTGGTGAGAAATGGGGTGGTGTATGTCCCGCTATAGGATAGTTGACAATATCTGCATACCAAGGTGTATGCAAAGAAAGAGAAAATAAATGCTCATTTGGGAAAGAATCATCATCTTCTTCTAATTTGGTTGGTAGTCTAGATAGAAAATCTTCCACTACATTTTCTTTACTTGGCTTATCCACAATGATAATGTAAAATTCATGAAGTAATAGTAACCACCTGACAAGCTTGCCACCAATCACTGGTTTGTTCATTAGATACCTTATTGCTGTATGGTCAGTATGTATAAACATTGGATATTCTTTAATATAATGCCTAAATTTGTTTATTGCATATATTACTGCCAACATATCCTTCTCTGTCATTGTATAATTGAGTTCTTCCCCTTGTAGATTTTTGTTAATGCAATATATGGCATACTCTTTGTTTTCTTCCTTTTGCTCAAGTACAACTCCTATAGCAAAATTAGAAGCATCTATATGGATATGAAAAGGTAAGGTCCAATTCGGTGCTCTCAAGACAGGGGTTTTGGTCAATGCTGCCTTGAGTGCTTCAAAAGAGTGTTGACAAGCAACCGTCCACTCAAATTCTATATCTTTGAACAGTAAAACAAATAGTAGAGCTGTAAGTTTTCTAAAGTCCTGAATGAATCTCCTATAATACCCAACATGTCCTAGGAAACTTGTAACATATTTTTGTCTTTGAGACACATGGAGTGTTGAGATCACTTCAATTTTGTTGGGGTGGACATTCAAATTCCTTCATTCGACACAAAATGTCCTAATACAATCCCTTCCGTCATCATCATGAAACATTTTTCATGACTTAGGGATAACTTATGTTCTTGACACCTTTTTAGCACCTTCTCTAGATTACCAAGTTCTTCATCATATGTATTCCTATAAGTTTTGAAATCATCCATGTAAATCTCCATGGAATCATGTGCTAAGTCTGAGAATATACTCAATACTACCTTTTGGAAGGTGGCAGGTGCATTACACAACCCAAATGGAAGGATAAAATAAGCATATGTGCCTCAAGGGCATGTGAAAGTTGTGTTGTCCTAATCTTTTGGGGCAATCTTTATTTGGTTGTAGCCACTAAATCCATCCAAAAAGGAAAAGTACTTCTTGCCTACTAATGAATCAAGTACTTAGTCAATGAAGGAGTGGAAAGTGGTCCTTCCTAGTTGCAATATTCAGTTTCTGGTAGTCTACACACACTTTCCATTTTCCTCCTTTCTTTGGAATAATTACTAAAGGTGACACCCATTGACTATTAGAGATAGGATAGATAAAGACTGCATCAAGCAATTTTTGCAATTCTGATTTAGCTGTCTCTGAATACATGGTTCATTCTCCTTTTAGGTTGCCTTATAAGTTTAAAACCATCATTGATATAAATCCTAGGCATGCACAAGTCAGGTTCTATCCCCTTCATGTCATGATAATCCCATACAAGGGCTGCTTTGGGTGCTTGCAGCACATTCATCAATGAGGTTTGCTATATATCAGTCAATTGACTATTAACAGTCAATGATTTACTTGATATTATCTCTAAAGTATTGGATGCTGTTTGAATTGATGAGATGCCAAGTGTTGCTATGTTTGGGACACATTGGTGTGGTAACAAGTTGTGAAATATTTAGGAAATTGACTTAGATGAGCTAGCATGAATCACATTTTGGAGAGGATCTTGTAGACATGTTAGACAATCCTAATGTTGTGGACCCCTGCCATAGTTATTTTGCATGATGTTTACTATCAAGTCATCTTCATCTTGGTTTTCTAACAAAGGATGATTTCAATAGTCATCAGGGTTTGTAAGGAATATTGATCCTCCTCATCTAGGGTAGGCCAAATGGTTTGTTCTAGGTCTGCATGTGGTTGGGATGGTGGATAAAAGACCAATTTCTTAGTCACATTTACATTAGAGATAATCATATTCCTAGACCTGCAACCTATAAAGGAATTTGTTATTGCCAACCAAGGTCTTCCTAAAATGAGGGGGTAGTCTGCAAGATTAGATTTAGGCTGTAATACCATAACAACATCAAGGTACTCCTATGAATCCAATGTTATTACCAAGTCTTCAATGATACCCTCAGGTTTAACTGTGGACCTATTTGCCAATTGTAGAACAATAGGTGTAGGTCTGAGTTCCATTAGCTGTAACAACTTCATGTTCTCTTTGGTCATTACATTAATAGTTGCTCCCAAGTCAATTAAGTTTTTCTTAATGAGAGTGCCATTTATCTTTACATCCACTATAGGACTCCCAAGGTCTACATACTTGGGGACATTTATGTTTCCCATCATAATGTTTGCAAGTTGTCCTAGGACATGTATAGTCTAAGAGTCTTTTTGCTTCTTTCCTAGCTTTTTAAGGTATAGGTATCTCACTGTTTTAGTATAGATAGGAACCTCCTTAATGTCTTAGATAAGAGGTATTTTGATGCAATCATCCTTAAGTTATCCCAACGGGCTAGTTTTACCTTGTGTTTGATGCCTTTGAACTGCCAATCTTTCAGGGAATGAAGGATCTAGACTTTGATTGATTTGGTTAACCTAATTTGACTCAAGCTCCTTAGGTTGGTTGTCCAAGGTCTTTTCTAGGGGTCCCTCATCAACCAATTTAGTGATTTGAGGGGATGAAGGCCCAACCAACATTTTCCTTGATCTAACGTGGAAATCACTCACCTCTACCCTATAAGTAGGGTATTTAACATATTCATCAACATATGCCTATTGAATAGGCTTGTTATTGGGCTAGGTGCAGGTTGGGTTGGCAACTGAGGTGCTCTAGGTGGCTATGGTGTTGGATTTGTTGGGTTTGGCATAATGGTTTGCTATTGTGGCTACTGCTAATTCATGTTTTGGTTTTTCCATTGCTAGCCTCTTTTCCACCGAGGTTGCTATTGGTTTTTTTGGGGTGGCCATTGAGAATTATGGTTAGATCATTGAAATTTTATGGTGGCCATATGTTTTGTTGTTGTTGATTCCAATTGGTCTGAGGCATTGACCATTGTTGGTTTTACATATTGGCCCAAGACTGAGGGTTCCAACTAGGAAGATTTGTATTGTTACTAGTAAATAACATGTTGTAATTCAAAGGATCTTGAGGCATACCTTGTCTTGGTTTCCATGGTTTCCTTTGAGCTATGTAAAATACTTGTTCATCTTCACCTTCCAATGCATGAAATTTTGATGTCCCTTGCTTATGTTCAGGGATACTTTCCACCTTCTTACATTTGTAGTTAGTCCTCCTCTATCTACAATGTGGGAAGTATTATGCAAGAGATGCTTCTACCTCTTCTTGCTTATTTTTGATATGGAGGGTGTCTAACCATGTAGCAAGATGGCCGGTAATATCCTCTTTCATATTTGACAGAAGATTACTCATTTCAATTCTAGAGACTCTATTGGATGGTTTACTAATGGAAGATGTCGAGTCTCCTCTAAACTTCATAGTGAAATACCTTGAGTAGTTCCTACATGATTTGTAGATTTCCTCAAATGGTGCCTGATAAATATCTCCTACCCCAGTGAGGTTAAGTGCATCAATGCAATCCTCACTAACCCCCTCAAGAATATCAATTTTAAATACTCATCAAAGAGTCTATTATGGTGAGATTTCTTAAGGAAAAACTGAAACCTTTCCATATAGTCTTCCAAAGATTCATCTTCCTTCTATGACATCCTAAAGATGTCATCCCTCTTTCTTTCTACGCCTCTACAATAATCTTGGTACTTTTCCAGGAACTTTGTCTTCATGGAATCCCAATTTGAAACATCTCTTCCTAAACCCATAAACCATCTTAGAGCAACATCCATCAGTTGCTAGGAATAGTTTGAGCCTATGTTCATTTGTAGTATAATCATAACTTCTATAAACACATCAAACTCAAAAAAGAAGGTATTTGAATCCTCAATGACCAACACATAGAAGACATGCAATGTTGAAGGCGGTATGTTCTTCAGGGTAGTTTCTCTCTCCTAGTTGGCAATGGGGAAATCAAAAGTCACATGCTCTAGTGAATCTTCCACAACAACATCACCCATGGTGATAATTTGTGTATGGGAAGTCTCCTCTATATTTGATGTGGATGTTGGTGTTAGGGACAATTATTCTTTAGGAATACCCTCACTTTGTTCACTTTGACCACCAATATCCTCTAAAGATTCATATGTTGAGGGGAGAAATCTTCCTAGAGCATCTCGCCATCTTCGCATACAACAGTTGTAACTCTTTGGATCAAGAAAAGTCCCTTAGCCATAATAAAAAGCTATTAGACCAATTGAAAAGAAAGAAAGATCTAAACAAGTCCCCTAGCCAAAATAAAAAGCTATCGGACAAATAAAAAATCAAAGTAAAAAATAAAAGCAAGCAAAAATTGATCTCCAAACATGTCTCTCCCTCAAAAATCACTGGGGGCATTTATCAAAGAAGAAAATCAAAGAAAGAACTTGTTGATTCACGGTCTACATCCATGTCACTCATACCACATATTCCCTTCCACCCATCCATGTTCACATACCCGTCATATCATTACACTTCGATTGGTGATGTCTTTCAATGTGTCTTTGATGGAGACCCCTTCACGTACTATAGCTCATCGGTTGCCCAAGATCCTTTTTGTTTGAAGCCTGATGGCCCATATAGTGTGCACATTAGGGATCCTATCATAGCCTCTTTCATCTGTCACCTCTATCATCCACAATACTTGCCACTCATACTCCTCATTCTGATTGGGTCCTTTCATCCAACACAATCATTCACACAGGATTAGAGCATTATATCAATCTTTAGATCAGGAGCATATCAGTTGTCGATGCTTGAAGGGAATATTTTTGATGAACCCCTTAACAGCCTGCATCTCAAGAAATTCTACACTTTAATCATCCAGTGCATAAGAAAAAGTCCTAAAAAAATACAAAAACATCAGAAAATATCCTGAAAAAATGGTTGCCTCGATGAAAACCTGGCAAATAGGCATCCTGGTACAACAAAAAAACCAAAAAGAGAAAAATACAAAAAAAAAGAAGCAAAAAGATAAAAAATACAAGCAAAAAAAGAGGAAAAAGAGAAAAAATACAAAAAAAAGATAAAAATACAAAAATTAGAAAAAAAATCAAAAAAATCAAAAATCAAATTTTTGGAAAAGTACAAAAGTTCAGTACAAAAACCTGAAATAGGCCCCATTTGTGATAGGTTAGCTTTTTCCATCTATTACTGAGCATGCTCTAATTCATTCGGCTTCACTATCTTTAATTTCACCATCATTCTCGGGCTTATCATTGAAAGCACCATGTATGCATGATTCCTGACGCTTTGTGTCTCACCTCTCTTTAGATCAGTGCAAAATCCTGAACTCACCGGGGGCAATAAACTTTGAGCTTGAACCAACAGAAAAAAAAACAATAGGATAAATGCAACTAACACAAAGATCATAGTCCAACACAACATTGAACATCAACAACCATGAACACATCAACCATCCATATCAAACATCAAACAACTAAATCAATCAAATCAAGACAAACCTCAAATGGATGATGTTCCTTCTGAATCATGGCTCTATCACTGTGGCATGACTGTTCAAACTATTGAATTTTGATTTTTGTCATCATATCTCTGAAGCACCTTGATGATGTATTGAACTAGAGGAGCCAGGAAGGAGTATGATTTTTCTTTGTTTGCTGTCTGTGAGTTGATCATTATTACTATGCAAATTGTCGTAGGACATGCTCTACAAAGTATCACTAATGACATTCCGAATTTACATAGGAAAACAATTAACTCTTGTCTGTTTATGCAAGCAATACTCAGGTCATCTTGGTTTAATTATAATTAGATGCTTGTGTTAACTTGCACTATCAAACATCATGGAAGTAG
>VDFB02295848.1:0-88756 GCA_007258455.2 Sequoia sempervirens
AAAGGGTCCTTGAACCTTGAAAGAAAGAAGGGTCCCTCAGGGTCATGCTATTTGAAAAGCGAGGTCTACTCAGGCTGCCCCCAAGCTAGGCACAAAGAATTCATTTGAGTTAAACGCTTTCAAAGGAGGGTCCCTCGAGAACCCTTCAAAACAGAAAAAGGGGGACTTTGAAATGATGCAAAATTCCAAATCAGGTTATCACTACCCCAACATACATGGGAGGAGAACCATGCAAGATACTTAGAACATATAGGATAGAGGTAGACCTCAATATCATTGTCATTTGAAGAAAAGGTGGGTGCATCAACAAACAAATGAGTGATGGCACTTGAGTCACAAAGTTGTATTTTATCCTTCAAGGCCATACACTCACTAGTGGAATGGCCAAGCACTCAATGGAATGGACAGAAAGAATGTTTTTCTTTATCATGCTTATGGAATTTTTTTGCATGTAGGGGAAAGAAGAGTAATTAAGTGGGCTTTTAGAAGCCATAACAAAATACACTCTTGCATAGATAAGGAATGAGTAGGAAGCAACCCTTTCTCTTGTGGAAAAATACTCGACTACTCACAAGAAGAAGATACAAAGACGGAAGACAATGGAGGATCCTCATGGAGTATTATTTTTTCTAGGGGGATCATACTCTTCTACGAGATCGCCATTGGCCTTCTTTATAGGACTACTAGCATTAACCTCTTTAACGGGAGTGTGATCATCTTCCTTTAAAGTAGGATCAACACTAAGAATATTACAAATTGTATTCACCTTATTCCATGATACAAAAGAGAATGACCATCTTTGATAGTGGGTGTGGATGGTGTTATTGGAAGGTCTGAGTGGATCAGGTCAACTTTATATTCTCTAGTGAAGGATTCTGTAAATTATAAAGAACCATAATCATCACCAAGACATGCATTTTCTTGAGAAGAGGTAGAAGGAGTAGACTTAATATTTCTTGCTTCAGAAGGATCTTCATTAGGGACATCTATCTCAAGAGTATCCTTTGTAATGGATATTGTTGGAGTAAACATCGACACACTAGAAGATACTAAAGGGATAAGAGTAGGCACAACTGAGACTTGACCAGCAACTCCCATCTCACATAAGTACTTGCAGCATGGTACGTAGCCTACTTTATTAATCCCTAAATGAACCACTTATGGAATTTGTGTAATAAGGTAAAGCCCAGGTTTTCAATGAGGATGATCGTGGTCTACCAAGAAAGGTTATAGCTTCTTTTTGTAGGCGCAGCATATATAAGGCTAGGTAGTGGCGGGTCCAACCTCCCGAAGACCATCGTGCATAGGGCTTTTGAGCGACATTATCATTTTGGGTCGCCGTCGAGCACGAACCAAGTAATCAAATTACTGAATAGCCTTGGAGACCTTCTTGGACCAATGCGACTTCAAAATGCCCGAAATCTGATTGAAACCCATTTCCGGGATTTTGGGAGATCTCTTCATGCAAAGTCAAGTAAAATGGCAAATCAAGCTATGAATCCTCATGAGCAGATCCTTTGTTCTTATTCAAGAGAGACCCAACTTATGCATGCATGTCCTAATACCCATTGCAAAATATGGGCATATGAGGAGGTGAATGAACATGATCGATCAAGATGACGGGTTGAGGAAGCTTGAAAAGAGTATAAAAAGGTGATGATTTCATGTTCTTATTTAATGAACTACCTTCCTTTATTGAGCAGGAAGATGACAAACAATGTGATGAGTTGCTGGTTGAGTTGGGGGCTGCTCATCTAATTCCAGAAAGTAATGTAAATGATGATTGTGAAGAAGACATATTTTGGAATGATCTTAAGTCCTTTGTTTTAAACTTAGATGACAAACGAGATCAGGTTGAACATGTTTTAAACAATGAAATAGAGGTTGAGTCTCAGGATTTAGCTAATTTGTTCCAGGAATTACCTAAATTTGTTGATAAGAATGAAGACAACACATGCTTACTAATGTCAATTATTATCCTTGAGCAATAGGGTGATAAGAATCGTATGAATCCAAGTCACAATTATGAATCAGATGAGAATATTTTTCTAAATATCATAGAGTATTTTTGCTCTAACATTGATGACAATTTGATGCCATGTGAACCAATAGTATATGATCAGCCTTTTTGGGTGAAAGAAGTAATTAGTCCTTCATCACTTGATGATAGATCAACATCTCTTTCAGATTAAAATTGAGGCAACAAGAAGGAAAAAAGGAAATCTTGCACTGCATGTAGTGGAGCAGTCTAATCGGCAAGATGGAGTGCCAATAACTTATAAACGTGAAGGAAGCAGTGAGAGGCCAAGTTTTATGCTCTCTAAAGGGTGTCTGATCAGACATTTGTCCAAGGAGGGGTCTATAGAATTACAACAATTCATGGTTTTGCCAAGGCATGTGATTGCAATGTGCCAAGAGCAGCAACAAGTTAATTTCAGCTAATGCCTCCAAACAACATCTTTGATGGACAATCAAATGAGGAGGGGATACCTTTTGAGATGTTTCAGACTTTTCTGCAGTAGTTAATCAAATGTTTGTCATTTACATCTCTTTTTAATTAAAGATTTGGGGCATCCTCTATTGTTAAGAAAGGGCAACTACTTCTCACAACTAGTGAATGGTCATGTCTGAGCACTAACATTGTTGGTTAGTGTAGGGTAGGGTAGAGTTTCAGTTATGCTTTCAATAAGTGCCTGCTGGCACGTTTAATTTCAGTTTTGTCATGTTTTCAATAAAGTGCAATTGTTGCACCTGGTTTTTTCCAAATTCTGTCTTCAACCGAGTTGCAGTAGTTTCTTTTCAGTATGTTTGTTTTGAGGCTGAGTTATAGTTTTTTGAGTCAAAGCAGAACAAAAAAATGGACTCCATGCCTAATGGATAGGCCTAGGCTACTGGTTTCTATGTTTAGCAGGCAAACATCTAGCAAAGGTCGCCATAAATGTTACACAATTTTCACCTACGGGCTCAATCGAGGGAAATTATGTTTCAAATTCGCACGTGGATTAAATGTGGCTCCCATAAGGGTTGAGCCCAGCGTGCAGGTGCTCGGTTTTCATTGGGAAGGTCCTTATCTGGTGCTACCTCACAAGGAAGTCTATTGGAAAGCCTCGCCTCAGTCATTTTTGGCATAAAACTCATCAGAGCAGAAAGTCAGCAAGACCATCTTGTTGTCTTTCCGACTAGCAGTGTGTGTTATCTGTTTGAATGCATCGGTTGCCAGGACATTCGAGTCGCCAAGATTCCTTATGTATCTCACCGCGTGGGATGTCACGCCAAAGGTTGTTCACAAGTTGGCATCGGGGAGATGTCTCAGCGACTAACGAAGGTCTCAGCGAGAAATGATTGTCATCGGGGAAAAGAGCCCTTGTTCGCTATGAAGTCCTGCCGATCAATGAAGTCTCACCGAAAGAATGGAGCTCTTGACATAATGTTAAGCTTGGGGAGATGTCTCGGTGACGAAGTGAATGTCTCGCCGAATGGCTTTGAGTTTGGCGTGATGTCTTGCCGATGTCCCGTGGTCTTGCCGACGGAGGGTGCTTTCACCGAAAGGTCTTGCCGACAAATGATGACGTGAGCTCGTCGAAGGATTTTTCCTTCAGCATAAGGTCCTGCTGATGGATGGAGGTCTCGGCGAAAGCTTGTACCTTCATTATGATGTCTCCCCGACCGAGAATGGGTCTTATCAAACAGAATGCTTTTGGCGTAAGATGGTGGTCGTCGGGGTGAGGTCCTGCTGACCAAAGAGGGTCTTGGCGAAGGGTTGTGCCTTCGCCAAGAGGTCTCACCGACACATGGGGTCTTGCTAAATGAAGTGAGCTCAGCGAAATGAAATGATCTCGGTGAGAGGTCTTGTCGACCCATGAGAGTCTCATCGAAAGGAATGATAGGAGCTTGGGGAGAGCAAAATGTGCTCGGTGAAAGGTCTTGCCGAAGGGTGAAGGTCTTAGCGATGAAAGGGATATCGGTATGACTCCTATGGGATCGCCATAAGGTCTTCTCGAAAGTGAAAAGTCTTGCCGATGGTCTGGATGACAGCCACTATGGATGTCGATATGACTTTTGGGCTCGCTATGAACTCTTGCCGACGGTTTTGAGCTATGTCAATAACTGCTGAAGAGCATAATCACATCGGTGAGACAAAATTAGTGTCTCACCGACATGTGATTCTGATGAAGTGACTTATGACCGTCCGAGAATCTATGTGGCACGAGTTCGACCAATCAGAGGGAGCTAAGGATGCACCATGAGCTGTTTGATTGTTTGACTCCCCCCTACGAAGAAGATCAATAGAGCATAAGCAACATGGATCTGCTCTAAGAATAAAGCGATTGATTAGTTTGATATCCAGGAGGTGTGATCGGTAAACAGAAGGGCAGAGATCGCAAGGACAGCTAGGATGTCAACTGGCGAGGGTTGATAGATATTAATGGTAATGCTCCAGGGGATTCGAGATAGTTCGGCAGGGAAGTTCGAGGTTGGACACGGAGGCCATGAAATTAATACTGTGGTTGCAAAAGATCAAGGAAGCCATTCCTGGAAGCGACTCTTCACCGACATGGACAGTAGGGATACACTTGAATGCAACATTAACTTCATTTGAAAAGATCTAAGGGCAGATTTTTTTGAAGACTGATATTTTTTGTAAGCCCTAGGGGATGACATCTTTTTGTATGTAAGGCATTTTTGCCTCTTTGTAAAGGAGTTCTCCTAATGCTTTTCGAAAGTCTGTGATTTTTGCAGTCCTCTCTCAGATTAGCAAACTTCTATAACTCATTTTGGAGCATGGTATATAAAATTTACCTTGGTTACCATTGATGGTTCAATTTGCCTTATGGTTCTTGCAAAATATTGTGCATTTTCAGGTGATTGATCAAGCTACTTTTTGTGAAATATTTCTTTTCCTTATAGCTTTGTCTCATGTTAGCATGCCTTTCTTTGCAAAAGTAGTATTATGTAGGTTACAAACTGTGTTTACTTAATTGCACATGAGCCTTTTAATTTGTGAAAATCTGCTTTTCCTTCTTGAAAGTGTGTGCATGTCAAACCTGTTTGTGAAATACTTATGCATAATCTATAGAAACTTGTTGTGCAGTCCCATATCCATCATCATTATTCAAGTGTAACTTGAGTGTCTCATTGTTCTTGTCATTTTTGGTGTATCACCATAATTTTTAGTTTTATTTTCATGCTCTCTTTCTCCCTTTTCCTTTCAAAATCAGTAGTTTAGGTGATACCAAAGGAAGCCGGCCTTCTCTAGAGGTTGACCTCTGTTTATAAGTGACCCACAGCTTTGGAGGTCTTCCCATGTTACACTGAAGTGTTGAACATCAGGTTCAACAAGGGTGCAATTTTAGGTGATAACAAGAATATTAAGAAAGGTATTAATGATTTCATCTTCTTGCGACAAAATATCCTCTCAAGCAAGGGGACTTTCGTGAGAAGGATCAAAGATACCGAGTGACATGGGTAAATCCAAGTCACCATCACATGCATGAAATGGAACATCATCAACATTTTGAATAAAACTAGATATTGAGCTAATAAAAAAAATTAAATTCACTACAATTTTTTTGGTATTTTCTGTCATAGTAACTCGCATTTTTAGAGGTCCTCGGATTGGAATTTGAGGTCAAAACTTACGTTAGTCCCTAAAATTTGACTATTGAAGGCACTTGTATTTTAGTGATTGAACTATTTCTCTAGGAGACCTTTCCAACGGTGCAAACAATTCTGAATTTCGAGTACTGAGTCAAAAGTTACGACCCCGCCAAGTAGGGGAAATAAATTCCTAGTTTTTGAAAAATACCCTTCACGTCAGGTTCACCAAAATGTAGAGAAGGTGGATTCGCTACTCACGAGTTCTCTTCACTTAGAGAGCCTCAAGGGATGAACTGCCCTAAACTACCTCAGGAACAACATAAGAGTTCTAGAATCAGAAAGAGCAGGTCACGAAGATTCTCTAGACAGACTGGCAAGCTCTCAGCTAAAGGATGATAGTGCAGTACGCTGGCATCCAAGAGGCACGTTGGCTTCTTGTACGGACCAAGGAGCAAGTTTGTCACAAAAAATAGCAAAGTGGATGCTTCTACTCTAATTGCTAAGAAATCTTAGATTGTGAGAATGTAACATAAGTAGTAAGACTGGAATAAGATGAAGCAAATGATAAAGCAAGAGAATAGAGAAAGAGAAGATACTCACAACCACGCAAGTGATGAAGCCTCCACCAGATGAATGTCTTCAAAACCTACATGTATAATAACTAGAGAAATTGTTGGGATTGTATAGGGGTTTACCTCAATCAAACCCCCGTTTTGGTGTTCCCACCTTCACGAATAGCCAGATAGATAGAGAAAGAGAGAAATGAACAAAGCATGTGATAAAAGCAAACCCCGCTTGAGGAGAACCCATATCACAAAAGAGGTGATAAAATCACTCCTCGCTCAAGGAGGAGAACCCGTATCACGAAGTAAGGATGCAAATGATAGGGGATGTGAGAAGTCCCAAGATGCTCACAAGCATGAGATAAGGGAGATGAAGCTGCAAGATCCAAAGGAGATATAAAGAGGGAGACAAAGAGAGTTGTAAAAGCCAAGATTGTGGTTGTAATGAGCTTGTGAAAGCTTGAGAGTGTTTGAAGTTGTTGTGACAAATAGGGGGTTGTGCAAGCAAGAGTAAGATGGTAGAATGAAGCTAGAAGTAGAAGATGAGTTAGAAGCAGAAGAGTGGAGCTAAAGATGGAGGAAGAGGTCAAATGAGTTGAAAAGACAACTTTTAAGGAGGGAAAAGAAGCTTCCTGAGCCGTTTTAGGGCATCTCGAGCTGTTACCACCGAACAAGGGAGATGGCAAGTGGAAAGCATGCACGAAAACAGTCATTTGAATGTTGAAATGTCGCAAGACGCTAGTGTGGCACGCAGACTTCTGCGCGGCGCACTTGTGTTCAAACACGTCATGCTACAAAACGACATGAATGGGAAAGGGACAAAGTTTGATGCAAGGCTGACACACAAGGGTAGCTGCTGAAAAGGGGTGTTGGAGCATCTCAAGAAGGGAAAAAAAGGATGATGCAGGGGCTAAAATGAGCCTACTCAAGATGCTAAGGGAGTGGACACTAAAGTGGACCCAAGAACGTATGTGAAATTACAAGGGGTGCAATTTTATGACTATACACATGTAGTGTGCTAACGAGTGTATCAAAGTTTTTGTATATAGTGGTGGAAATGTGCAAGCTACTATTCTAGAGACAATGTTAGAATTTCTTCCTAAAATGGAAAAACAACTCCACGATACACTACTCTCTAGAAACCAAACTCATGCTTGTAGGTGATATGTTTTTTGATTACGAATTCAAATTTCTGATCACCTTATCAATCCACTTAAATCTTAGAATCATTGCATAAAGTAAAAAGAATAGATCTACTGATAAACTAAAATAGGTGGCTAGGAAAGCGATCTTTCCCAATTACCCACAACCAGAAATGTATACAATAACCATACTTTGTATTTGAAGTAGAAAGTTGCACCATAGCAAATCTATACCATGAAATTTCCAAGGAACTCACACTCAATGTTCCATTCCTTGAATACAAAGTCACACAGGTATAACAAAACATAAAATGCAGCTACAACTTATTATAGTCTATATATTTCATGTTAATCTTGCATAACATCATGCAACTTATACTAGCTATAAAATAGTAGAGAATATCATCATTTGTAGTTGCAAGAGTTACATGTGTAGTTGGAGCCATACTTGCAATCATTTCCTCCTATAATTGTCACACCATCCACATGCCTGGATTATCAAAGCAACAACAAAATTAGTTTATGCTAATCTAAATGAATTAGACAACTCTAGCAATTTCATTTGGATGAATGACTTACCCCATGTCTGAGGCAGAGCTACCTAGCCCAATTGCCTTTGAAACTAATCTCTCCCCAAATATGAGATCAAGATACGTGTCACTTCTGCACCATAAAATATTACAACCTTTTATAAATCAATGTTTTTCCATCTATGAACTAAACTGTTAAACAACTCCTTGTGTTTATGTTGAATTTTAACCTCTATTAAGACCAACAAGGACACCAACTATAGAAAAGAAAAGCTATGTATTGAATCCCCTTAAAGTAAGTCAGAAGTAGAAATAAACATATATGACTAAACTACTCCAATAAGTCATTCCCACCTATGAGCGAGAGAGGTGCAACGAGCGAGAGAGGTGCGGGATTGAATGTCTATGGCCAGCTTGAGGCTGGTGATTCTGATGAAGACCTAGATGATTCGAGATATTAGCATTGGTGGTTTCCACGGTTTGGGTCCTTGTTGTTGGACGACTATAGACTCCTTTAGTGGCCCTGTGTGCTTGAGGCGGCTGGGGTTGTGGTGGCTAGGCCTTCTGTCTTAGCTCCAAACCTTTACTTGGCCTTTGTTTCTACTTTGTTTCTTGCTCGGGGAAGTGAGAAGGTCGACTTTCTATTTTTTAGCTTGGGGGCTCTCGTGGCTGTGGATGGGCTTTGTTGGTGTCGAGTTTCTTCTTTGACACCTTCGTTCTGGATGCTTTTGTTTTAGGCCATTTCTAGCATTTCTTGTCCTCCAAGTTGGTGGGTGTTTCTGTATTTTTTGAGTGGGGGTGTTTTCTTGGTCTTGGGGGAGGTTGGACTCTATTCTCCCCAGGTGTTGTCTTCAAGCTACTCCCTTCTAAGTTGGAGTGTAGGCTTAGTTTTTTCTTGGTTGGTAGAGGCATACCCTCTATTTTGTGTTGCTTATTTTGTTGATGGGGTTTGTTTCGTTCTTGTCTATCCTAACTTGTAAGTCTTGTGTTATTGTCCTCCCCTCAGGGGCTTTAATGCTTGTGTTGCTAAGGGGAGTTGCTATCTTTCAGTGGGTTGAGCTATTTCTAATGCTCATGTTGAAAACTCAGAAATGTTTGTTTCTCTTATTACTGGATGAGGAGCAGTCTTAGTTTCTCCTCAGAGTTTGCTCTTTTGGCTGGGAGGTTTTCAAGTTTTTATCTCTAAACCTAGATTCTGTTGGTACCTTTGGTAGTGTGTCTTTCTCGAGGAATGAGTTGGGCCTTCCTAGTGCTGCTCGAGTGTGTTTGGCTTTTCTATTGAATTGGGAGCTTCTTTTCTGGCTGGTTTTTGGGTCCTTTGTTGGGTTGATGGTTGTGTTTTTATTCCCTATTTTTGGTGGGATGCTTTTGGTTGGGATTAATTTCATTCTTATCTCGTTGCCCTAGTCGTTGTCTTTGATTAGGGTTGCTTCTGTCTTTCCATCTTCAGAAGGGTTCCTTGCTCACACTATTTTAGAGGTGGTGATGAAGCTGGTTGGTTTGGGTTTGAGGTCGATGCTGAAGTTTTCCCTTGTTGCTTTGGGATATTTTGGCCTTGTTCTCCTTATTGGGTGGTTCTCAAGTTTTATTCTTAGTCCCCAGATGGTTTTGCTCCTGGTGTAGGGCTCTTCGTAGGATGCTATGGTTGTGGTTGTTGTGCTGGCTTTCCCTTTAGGTCCTATGAAGGTGGACCTCCCTCAGTTGTTGTTTCTATTGAGGTGGACGGTTCTCCTATGAAGGTGGAGGTTGAGGGTGCTGGTGATTTCTGGTTGCAGTGGTTTTGTTGATTGTTTCATCCTCTCCAATAGAGGGGAGCTCACTCCTCTAAAGGTGTAGTTGGAGTTGGTTTCTTGCTACTAGGTTAGTTTGTGTTGCATAATTGCTAATTTCTTGTAGTGTTCTGCAGTGGATCACAAAGCCCTATCGAGGTGGGGTGTTTGATTTTATTGGTGGTTTATATCACTATGTTCACTGTTCTTTTGGGCTCAGATTTGAATGATTTGAGAGGCTAGTTTGTTGATGTCTAGCTGCTTGAGGCAATGTTTAAGCTTGTCAAAAAGGTTTTTGGTCTCAGGTAAAACCAAGTTGTTTTTGGGTTTCAGGCCCATGTTTGTGTGCATTATGTAGCCTATGTTGTCATGCTAATCTTCTAGAGGTTGTTGTTGGGTTGCTAATTGGTATATGATCTATCTTATTTTGCAACATGCTTTTCTTTGGTTGGTTGATGGATCCCTTCAAAACTGTTATGTAATGGTACAACATTTGTCTCTTTAGCACGTTCAAATAACTCATCACTATTTCATTTATTAGAAAATCCATCTAATTGTAGACGAAATATGCTAGCACCTTCACAAGCAATCAAGCATACACGACATTAGGCTCTTACTCAGTGATTTGAAACCTAATGTAACTACCTTTCTATGTATAGCTGCAAAATGTGCAAGCATTATCATGCCACACACCCAACTCAGATCCATGTGCTCCTTGTAGAAAAATAGACAAAACATTAGCCAAGTGTGCTTAATACTTTTCCCTCTCACCTTTCATTAGAGAGGCTTTGGGAAATTATTGCTAAAAAAACAAAACACCCAACAAATTAGTCATGGGTCAATGGTGACAACATTAAATGCCTATGTTTTTTATAGTAAAACATATGGAAAATCCAAAATTTTTGCTTAACTTGACGCATTATCCCCCTCGAGCAGTTCTCGAAACACCAATTAATATGCTAGTTGCCCAATCAATTCAACTATGTATGCTTTTTTTGATATTGCATACATCTTCATGGATATTGCATGTTTTTGTTAAGTAGTAGATATTGCATAATTTTTAAGGCAGATAAAATCTAATTTGGCATGTTTTTCTAAATAGAGAATGAAGTGACCTAGTTATCAAAATCCCTTGAAAACTCACCTATCCAAGAAGCTTAAGCTTGAGTAATTTCATGTTAAGTGGAGAAGTGGTTTTAAAGAACAGTGGTCATGGTGAAGAGTCAACAAATTTGAGTCCACATGACTGCCCTTAAAACCATTAAGCCAAGTTACATAATTCATGCACATAAGGTCTCAATTCACAGAGCACATTGTGCCAACCTTGAGTTTATGTACATTCGGTTTCTAATCCTCTCTAGTTAATTAAAAAGTGTTATATACCTTTTCCTATGGGTCTATCTCTTATGTGAGTTGTTAAATCTTCAAAAAAGAACGATATCAAGAAATATGGAGGCTTTTTGCATATACAACGACAATAATTTGTGGAAATGACTTTAGAAACTTTCAAACAAACACTTAGAACATTCTCCAACATTCTTTTTTGGCTTAACATTGTAGTGCATATATGCCGCCTACAAATCAAAGTAATGTCTTTGACCATTTGAATTACAGATTGGTGATTAATAGCTAGACTCTACATGTTCCTATCTAACCTTTGAAACTCATGTTCAGGGGACCAAAAACCTATTTATTATTTTGCAAAATTATAAAGTAGCTTTTTGGACCAATTCATATCAGCCCAAATGAAATGTTATCAGAGGTATTTAAGCACAAGTCTCTCGAGTCTA
The DNA here is from genome assembly GCA_007258455.2 of Sequoia sempervirens. Lineage (NCBI taxonomy): Eukaryota > Viridiplantae > Streptophyta > Pinopsida > Cupressales > Cupressaceae > Sequoia > Sequoia sempervirens. Next base: position 11,393 of record VDFB02295848.1, read on the forward strand.
TAATCTAAATAAAAACTAGTAAAGGAGATATTGTGGTTCTCTACTAAGTTCTGTTAGTGATAAATAGTAGGCTTAAACTTTACACAGGTCTTACTTAGAGAGTGTATCTAAAACCATACTATATGTGAAATAGAGAATGAATTTAGTATCTAGTATTTTGTTGAGAATTGTTTTGAAATCTTTAAAGAATGCTTCTTAGGGGCACATGAATGTGAAACTTTCAGAATCCTCATTGAACATTGAACTATCAAGCAAACTGCAATATAATATGCATTTTTGGATGTTTGCTTAAAAAAAATATTTGCATGTAAAAATATTGACCTCTCAGTGAGTTTTTTCATAGTTCTGAAGTTTTCACTATCTAAATAGTCTTTGATTGACACGTTTTCAAATATCCCATGCATTAAAGTCTATTTTCACAGAATTTATCTACATGATTGAAAGCTTCTCAGCTGACTGTGACCTTTCTTTTCTTTCTTTTTAATCCAGAAAAGGGTGAACAATGTTCCTTTCGAGCATATATAGGCTTCTGATTCATACCCTTATTGTTTCATGAAACTTAAAACTAAGGAAGAGAATATGAATCTCTCATCTTAGATCCAACAGAATACTTAAGGGTTGAAGGTAGAAAATTGGATCATGTTCATACAATGAAAGGAGTGAGGAGCAAAATCTCTGAACTATCATAGTGACAAACCTATTTACTCTACTTTATGTTTTTGTGTCTCCATCTATGGGACATAAAAATAGAGGAAAAAAGGAAGAAAATGCATTCCAAGATTTCCTAATTTTCATTTTGTATTCATTTCTTGAAATATTTGGCATTTACTTTTAGAATGCATAAAAAATGTGCCCAAATCAAAATCTATACAAAGATTAAAATTCATCAAAAAGATTTCATTCACATCCATCTTAGGATTTAGGGTTTCAAAACACACCCATTTCTAATAATCATTTTAGCTTTATAGTCGCCTAGCAACTGAAGAAATAGAATTCATGTGGGAGGTAGCAAATCACTACAGTTTACCTAGAAGCATTCCACTCCAATCTTTTGGCAAGATAGTTTCATTTCCCAATTTTTTTCATCAAGTTTTGACGCTAGAAAATTAGACGAAGCACATCCACTGGTCTAGTAAGTAAGGAGTAACAAAATGTTCAATAGTGCAAAAAATGCCATAGAATAATTTTAAACAACCAAAATATGTATTGCCCTCCGACTCATGGAAAATGACTTATGCAAAATGAATTGGGGCAACATCTAGTCAAGTGCTCTAGAACCTGCTTGTGATTGGGGTTTAAAATCTTGCAAGCTTGCCACTAATCTAGTAATAGACTGAACCAGTAATGTAGAGTCATTTTCATGAATCACAGAATAATACATCTCGACAGGGAATACATCTGGAAGGAGAGGAACATCTAGGCAAATGGTTTTTGGCAACCCCACATTGTAATAAGAGAAAGTATTTATGAAATACATCAATACCTTGCAATCTGGTAGCTTTCTTTGTAATAGGAAGCATGAATCCTCTGTAGCACAAACTGATTGCAGATAAAATATGGTAGCACCTTCTGAAGCAACCCAACATACATGATGTTTAGTGATTTGAAACCTCCTTTCCATGTAAAGGTGCAAAATGTGCAAGCATTATGATGCCATGCGCCTGGCTCAGATCCATGTGTCCCTTGTAGAAAAATAGACAAAACATTAACCAAGCATGCTTAATACATTGCCTTCTCACATATCATTGGATAGACTTTGTAAAATTATTGCTGAAAAAACAAAACCCCTAGCAAATTAGGCATGAACCAACGATTGCAACAATAAATGCCTATTTTTTGCAGTAAAACATATGAAAAATCCAAAATTTTGGCTTAGCAATGCATTATCTCACTCGCATGGTTCCCAAAACACCAACTAATATACAGATTGTCGAGCTGAAAACATTAGTCTTCTGCCTATAAAGACAGGAACTAACAATTAGTATTAATAGTATTCTATTCATCTACTGTCCCTAACACATTAACCATGCCGCTTTACTATAACGCTAAGATTAAGTCTATTGCTAATCCTAATAATATTGGTAACATTATCTCTACTCATGTTACCCTTAGAATATTATTAATTTTACATTTCCTAATATTAATGGTAGCCTCTACATTATTTTTACTTCTTCTTTCATTATGATCATTTATTTATTTATTTACAACAACCAAATCCCAAGAAATCATTATAGGTTTTTCTCTAAACTTATTTAATTACTGAATATACAATACAGTCAATTTGCACTCTGCCCATACCTTCTATAAAAATATGCTTACATACTTGTGTCAGTTCTCGATAGTTTAAGATCCCGATTCCACAGAACTCAATTAATCACTCTGCCCATACCTTCTATAAAAATATGCTTACATACTTGTGTCAGTTCTGGATAGTTTAAAATCCCGATTCCACAGGAGAACTCAATTAATCACTCTGCCCATACCTTCTATAAAAACCCATACCTTCTATAAAAATACGCTTACATATTAGTGTCAGTTCTGGATAGTTCTATAAATTATTTATGACAGAACATGGTCACCGTATACTTTTCAAAACAACCGATAGTGATAGACAATTGAGGTAATATGAATGGATGTTCCACTTCTGGCAGTAGTTACAGTGAATAGTTATGGACTTATAGTCATGGGTTTCTGCAAACTCTGCAGCAAAGTGCTGTGCAAAAATCACGTGTAACAAACACAGAGAAAAACAAAAGATACCATGCATGGGTTATCTTCCAACAACAGAAACATTTCGAAAAGGAATGTACATAGTAGAAACATGTGGCAACGACTTCAGCCACAGTTACACGAACCTCTCACCCCTGCCCAACTCAAGCAGACCGTTCTGCCCGTTGTGGCAAAGGTTGTTGCAAATGCTGTCAACGTATGAGAATCAGATTTTCTGACTTTAGAAATACTGTTGACTGTACTGTCTTCAGATTTAAATGCTGTCCCTAGTAATTCGCCGAAATTTTCGTTTAGTTTCCCACGTCGGTGCCCTAAAAAAAAGAGACCGTTGATTTAGACATACGTTTTCTTCTTGACACTTGAAATGAAGTAGCAATTCTGAGGTGGACTAGAAATAGATTGCCATGATTTTAGGCTTGAATTATAGAATGTAGTTGAATTTTGTCATGTAACAAGCCCACTTATGTAAACCTTTTAAGTTTTTAAGCCACGCTTCCTTCTTGTTTCAGAAATGCATACTTTACTTTTACATCTAAATTTTAGGTTTATTTTGTATGTTGTAAATTTATAGTTATAATATTTGATTTAATTTATTTGGTATATAAAGTGCATTATTTTTTTTTATGATATAATTTAGTTTGTAATATAAGACTTTCATAAAGATTATTTTAGGTTCTTCACAATAAATTTTGTTTATTGTTTCAATATTTTTGTCAATTAGGATCAAGGTTATTTGTCAAATTGATTCTTACATTTCATTTTTTTTCCTAAAAAGGTGAAATTGTATGTTATGACCTAATTCTTATATAGGATTAGATGGCATGATGTGACTTAGTCTCCCAAATATAAAATTCTCCATTGAATTAATGAAGCCTGACTATCATTTATAGAAAGCGAGCAAACTAGAGAAAAATTAATAATTTGTATTTTTGTGTCATGCTATTAAACAATTTTAAATTGTGTTGACAACTATTTTTTTTTAATAAAATAATATTTTAGTACAAAGATAGATCATTGAATGTTGATTGTTGATTGATTTAGAACATGTGAATATTGTAATAAAAAGTGGAATTTTATATGTCAAAAAATGTTAAAAATATATTTTTTAATTATTACTAATAAAAAAATTTACAATTATACTTTCTATTTTTTTTTTTTACTTTCATTAACAAACTTCTAGAATATTATTAATTAAAAAATATACATTGTAATAATTACTTAAATAGTTTTAATTAAAATAATATTGTTTAAAGAAAATACTAAAAATAAAAGTCAAACTTGAATCGTTTGTCTTATATTGCATGTGATAAATTTATAACATTGAACTTCTTGCACTATCACATATTTTATCAAAGAATGGGAATATGTACATAGTGGAAATAAATGGAAACCAAACTCTTGTTGACTCAAACAAGGGCTACAAGCAACAAAATTCTTGTCAAAGACTGGCATAATAGTTTTGGTTTTGTTTAGTTTGTTTGTAGACACATAGAAAGTGTATGTGCATTTGATTCTATAGAATAAATTTAACTAATGAGGACATTTGTAACCCATGTGAACTCCACATTTTGTTGTATTGAATTGTTGTGAATGCAGTGAGAGAGGAGGATAATTCCAGTGGACATGGAAATTTCGTAAGGAGAATTGGTTACAAAGTGGAAGATGATGGAAGTATGAGGTTGAAAGATGTGCAAGTAGATGGTGTCGTGTGAACAATTCAGTAATGGGTAGATGAAATCATATGAAGAGTGGAAAATGGATGATGGGAATCTACATGGATAGATTGAATATGAAAATCTACATGGGGAGAGTTATAATGGACATGGAAAGTACAAAAGGAGAGGTTGTGATGATAATGTAAGATGACACAAAGATGATATTGAAATATGTGAAAACATATGAATGAAGTGATTTGGGCATGTGGATGAGGTTGTGTGAATTGATTGGTAGAGGGTAGATGAAATAGGTAGTTGAAGAGTGAAAATTGGATAATGGGAATGCACATGGAAAGATGGAATATGTAAATCCATATGGGAAAATGGAAAGTGGTGATGGAAAATGCACTTTGGTAGGTTCAAAGAAACTTGTGTGGGAAACATGAATTTTTATAGGCAGATGTAAACTACTAATGAAAGTTGTACTTTGGAAATTCCGTATAAATGTTTATGGGAAATGGATAGAAGAGTTGATTGCAGATGGTATTCCAAGTAGGTGAATGTCATCATGGATGGATATAACATGGAAAAATAACATAGGTTACATTGTGAATTTTTTCAAAATACTCAAAATTGCCCAAGTTATTCTCTTGCGAGTTTTTGGGGCTCATTTGGTTGGATCCATCCAACCCAATTTTATGAGGAAGTTAGATCCATCCAACCCACATTCACAAGGAAGTTAGAGCCATGTGACTCGCATTTGTGGGGAAGTTTAGGCCATCTAACCTGCTAAAGGTGCAGTTGCTATAGGAAGTTGTAGAGAGGAAATTCCACATAGAAGCTCTACATAGAAGTTTCCTAAGGGGTCATTGCATAGAGAAAGTCCACATATCTAGATGTAATGATAAAATATACATAACCTGATGTGATAGGAAGATCCTCATGCGAAATATGCATACAAGTCCCATAAATTTGTAGTAGCACATAATACGCCCAGTGAGATGTGAAAGACTGTAAAGTTGCACTTGGGTTTAGTCTGATTAATAGGTTTATTAGACCTTATCCAACCCGAATAATGTTAACTTACCATAGGAAGTTTGGAAATGAATTTCCACAAGAAAATTCTAAAATTTAATTGATTTTTTCTAGATAGCAACTTACTACCTAACACAATGAATAGTGGTGAGTAAATTGAGCATGAGAAATATTGATGAAAATTTAATATGCACTATGGGAAAATAATTGTGAACTAAAATTATTACACATTCAATATTCATCATCGCTCAATAGGGGCCAAATGTTTTTCAGTACAATGTCTGTGGAAGAGGTGCGAATACATTTTAGGTGTGAAATAGGTGGGATGGAGGGAGGGATAGGTAGAGAGGGATATGTGATATAGAGAGAAATAGAGAGGGAAGGAGAGAAAAAGAGGGAGAGAGAAGGGGGGAGGGAGGGAGCGAGGGAGAGGTAGAGAGGGATAGGTGAGATAGATCGCTACTTTCTTCATGTCATCCACTGCTTTTCACAATCGTAAATAATGTGGGCTCAGCCTATCGATATAAGTATTGCACCTCATTGGGGTGCAAGTGCTAGTTATTATATGGAGGAATTGTTTGGTCATCACTATCAATATCTTCTTCTCTAGCGGTGCCTTGTTTGATGATCTACCAATGTATATGCTAATTTGAATCGTAATAACTCCTTGCATGCCGACTTTGAATCATAGCCATAGTATTACTCACTAGCTTTTTGTTTTGTGTGCATTTTGTGTTTTCCTTCCCCCACATTCTAGAGAAGATAATGACACTAGTAGTGTTAGGGCGTGCTATGGTCATTTATTAAGCGGTCGTTGGATGCTCATGAATACATATACAAAGTGCTTATTTTTTAATATCTATTTGCCCATGTGCTCTTATCATCTCCACACCCCATAAATCCATCCATTATGCACGAAACTGTAATGGGTATAATTTTTTTTGTTAATTTTTGTTTTAGAAAGTCTTTCTTAGAGCTTTCTTTTGAATGGGTACAATGGGCCATGGCAGTTTGTCGCTGGAATTACTGCAGGATTCATGCCAGTCCTCAACCTGTATGTTACCCAGTGCTTCTGCCATCGCTCTCGCTTTCTGCAAGCATTTATATGTTCAAATTTTTATTTTAAGTGAAAATAATGTTCATACGAAGGGTGCTTATGATTTCTCTATTGTCAATAAAAGGTTTAGGTAGATAGTTCGAAGAATAAATGATTATTTTGTAAATATGAAAATATATTTCTTTATTCTTTGAAACCTATAAATAGTTTGCTACAACAAACGACATTATATAACCGAGAAGGATACTAAAAATAGGGTTTGAAAAGTGAGCACCTGCAAGCTATAGATATTTTTGAGGCTTCTCTTCTTCCTTTCAAAAATGTATGTCTTATAAATATTCGGCCTTGAAAGTTTTGCAGGCCATTGAGAAAAAGATATCGACAAGGGATTATGGAGGCTTTAACGATGTTTGTCTACAACATTTGCTAGTATTTTGAAAGCTCATCAATTGACGATAAAACATGCATCTTGTCAAGCTTAAAGAGATCTTGAACAAACATGTATCAACCAACCTTTGGAAAAAACATAGTTGCTCTTTTTATGGTTTGAGATCTATATTTGAACTTAATTTTGAATTATGTAATTTTCATTTTGTTTCTGATTTGTTTTTTACTATAACATCCTATCTGTTAGACTATTGTCCATGCATGTTTTAATAGAAAGGTGCTTATTCTCATTTTTATAAACAACCATATTTAAATACATAAAATGCTGATTTGAACTTATTGTGCAGTGTAATTTTTTTGAATGGTGTGATGAACGTGAAGTCTTTGCCTCACAAAACCTTGACCCTAACACAGTCACGAAATCCTAATACCATCCTCAGCTCTCCTTAAAATAATCATAGCCTGAATCCTATCCATAGCATCTCTTGGTTGTGATTGGAGGATTAAGTGGAGTAATGAGTTATCAATCCTATACGTATGTGAAGTAGGGCTCTCTTACTTAGATTATTTATTTAGAAAAATTCTTACAATATCTCATTATACAGAAAAGATCTTACAGTAACCAATATTTAGCTCTTGCTTATGTAATGAGAGTTTTGTATACAACCAAATAAACCCTTAAAAGATTATGCCAATCTATCTGGTTGTTCACTATCTTATGAGCAACTATGAAGGCATTTTGATGATCATCTATTGCAGCCCCTCGATTGTTCGGTACAACTACTTTGCTTGTTTTCTCTGGTTGCTTTTGGACAATAACCGAAAGCCGACCATGAGGCAGTGTTTGATTTCAGTCCAACTTATCATTACAAATCCATAAATATGGAAAATGATCAAAAATCTCAATTGGGTTTTCCAACCATTAATATTTCAGTTGCATTTCCTCCTCCAAATTTCCTTTTTGTGGTGAGTCTAGCCTCCATATTTCTGTTTCATTTGCCTTCTATTTAGGTCTAGATGGTAACATGTTGAAGAGTGCCTCAATTGATATGTATGTCACCATGCACAATGCCCAAATGGATTAAAAAAACTTAATTCAGTTTTCCTCTTTTGTTTCAAAGAACAAAAATATTATTTATTTTGGTTTTTGTTAAATTCTTTTGTTCAATGATCTAAATATTCTATAATAAAAACAGGCTGAGTAATCCAATTAATATATATTTTTACCAGTTCAATACCCAAATGGATTTAGAATAAAAAAACACAAATATTCTTTTCATTTTCTCAATATTCAAATGGATTTGGAATACTAAAATGCAAATATTCCAGGTTGGGAAGGAGTCTCAAAAGATGAGGTTGAGTGTTCATGAACTGTAAATCTCATTGGTTATTCTATTTACCTAACTAATTGCTTATGTATCCTATAAAATAATTGTCAAACCTAAATTAAAAAGTTTGGATCTTGTTGACATAGGTAACTTTGGTTAAAAAGGTCAATGAATCTTCCAAAAACACTCCAGGTTGCAAAGGACAGTGTTGACAAACAATATGTTTGTGCAATGATCCATGGGAGGTTTGTTTCTGATAGAGTTTCTTTTTGGTACATGATTTTGATTTCACACCGAAAATCACTCAACATATTAAAAACCTACTTCATTCATGAAATTGAATTTTGTTAATCATCAAAGGGGTTTTTGAAGTGTTTATAGATTGACCCCTAGATTGATTTATAGGGGATGAGCAAATACAATGGTGTAGAAAAAAAATGATTTATTTTTTGAAGAATTATGACCTATTCTAAACCTAGGGAAAATTTCTCTTCATCTTAGGAGTCAAATATTAGAGGTATATATGCCAACTATCTTGAATATGTTGTCCCTTTCAAGTGGGGGAAACCTAAATTAGAACTAAACCTTGAACATGGTGCCTAGTAATCTTGGACCACATATTTGTGAATATGATCACACTTGAATATACCTTGTCATAACAACACAATCTTATTCATTTCATGAAATTAAAATTTTTGATGGTTGAAATTATTTTATTGGGGTATTTGAAATGTTTACTGATTAGTCCCTGGAGTCTCTGATAGAGGATTACATAATTAGTGTATGAGATGGTGTGTTTTGGAAAGAATTAAGACCTAGAGTAGGCATAGAAAAATGTGTTGCATTCTAGAAATCATTATGACTGCAACCATTCCACAAACTACGACAATCAACAATTTACCTCCACAATACCCTGCCTCAATCACTATCCACATAACAATGCATTGAAAGAAATTTTACATATATCACAATCAACAGTAAAACAAAACTGATTCATTTAGTTGGACCTGGAAGATGTTGAGATGCCAAGTTCAAATTTTTGCCTGTTCAAATCATAATCTCTATAAATCCATTGATTATGTTTATAGCAATGTACGTATCCATTCATTCTATTTATAATTTCTCAATTTTTAGATAGATAGTTTGCATTTTATATACCATTCATTAATGAGCTGTATATATACTTACAGGGAACAAATCCAATACTCTATCATTAGTGATGGAGATCCAATTAAAAGTTTATATGGTTCCATGTCTTTCCATGACAAAGAATGGAATTCATGAAATAAGCATTGTATGCGATGGAAATTCTTTGAGTTTGAGTTTGAGCATCAATCATGTTGACAACTCTATAAACATAAAATGTAGCCATCAAAGATTTCTTGATGTGGAAAAATGTAAAAGAAAAACTTCTTTTAACAAAGATTGTGCAACCAGTCAATAATTTTGAAAACACTAGAGAAATTTGGCATATTTGGATGCGATGCATGGTTTTTTTTGGTACACTCATATATAGAGTACTAGGGTTGGAGATATTATCATAATATTTTAAGGTACAAATATATTGTCAAAATATCTCAAACGCTATATTGACTCATATGATCTTTTATAGAGTTTGATTATATTACTGATTCAGAGGTTTTACCAATTGACCTCGTGTACTACACAAATGTATGCAAAAACTAGACCAAAATATTGCCTAATTGACCTTCCACACTTCTTCAGCGTACCCATTGCACACTAAGGTGCGATTGCTAGTTTATGTCTTCTTTTGGACTTTTTTTCATGTTTCAAAGGTATCTTTAAACATTTCAATAATCAAACTATCTTAAACAGTGTATAATTTGTATTCTTTTAAGTTAATACCGTTGACTGTACTGTGTTTTATTGATTCTTTTTATCTTTCTTTTAGATTTTCTTTTTATTTCAACATTGTTTTGGTATGTAATTTTTGTATAATTTAAGGTGTGTAGCAGGAGGCTGCCAGACCCACCTGTGTTATTATTAGTTACTACAGTGAGGCTTCATAACTTAAATGGTGATTAAACTTTTTTGATTCAACCAATCAAATCGTTAGGATTTTGTTGTATAGATTTATTTTGAACTAGATTATGAACAAGTTGGTTTTTTAACCAAAATTTTTATGCAGAATTTGTTGGCAGTCTCTGACTGGCATTGCAGGTGGCTCGCATGCATTAGCAGCTTCCGATGCAAGAGATCGCACGAGGTTTGAGGGAGGCACCTGCAGATTATCAGCTGGTTTGGACAGTTGGCCATTAGGCGTCTGCAGGATGCAGACCCTTCGTGCTGAGCTGACACCTTTAGTCGGATCTTTTTCCAGACTGGGATCAACCCCATCAATTCATTCCTATTCTTCCCTGCTGGCTGCAGAAGCTGATTGAAACTCCCGGGAGCCCTATCTCTTCGCACCCACCACCCTTGGAAAACACTGGATTTCACGAAAAAAGGTAGAGCTGCTGTTATCGCTTCATCGTTATTCAGTTTCTGTGTCTCAAGTCAAAGGCAGGAGCAGTTTCCGTATTCATCCACCGCCTCCAAATCACCCTGTTTAATATCAGTTGCAGGTACATTTAACCTTGTTCCTCTGTCTCTCATCTTTTTCTCCTCTTTCTGTTCAATAAAGGCCTTCTCACAGGAAAATCCTCCACCTCTGCCTCTGTTTCTGCTTGTAGATAATTCTATGTTATCTGTAAGCCTTTCTTGGTTCATTATCTAGCCCTGTAGGCCTCCACCTGTGGGTCATCCTTTCTTGAAACTCCATCGTATGCGTAGTCCTTGAAACTGTTCTTCACGGTGAAAAGGCTGTCTTTTCTCTAAAACCCAGGAAAGGTTGATGCTTTTTTTCATGTGGGTAAGTAGTCAATGACCCCTGCTTCAAAGATTTGTGTGTCTGTGCATACATGAATTTTCAATTGCTTCCATTTATTGTTTCTCTATAGCACTCAGTTACGCCATCTTGTTTTAGGCGGAACCAGGCACTTGTCAAAGAGCTAATCACACCTGCGCCTGGCTCTAAGGACCTCCACTTTTCTACCCAATATTCTCAGAGCTACTTTGTTCAATGCATAGCTTGCTTTTGGAAGCAGCATTGGTCTTACTGGAGGAACCCACCATATAATGTTGTCCGCATTTTTTTCACATTTGTCTCGGCCCTTATGTTTGGAAGTATATTCTGGAAACTTGGCAGGAAAACGTAAGATCTGAGAGCATCAGTTGGCTTCATATACTGAAATACTTAAGCTATTGGAGTGCCATTATCCACAGGATAATCTGATAAGATTGTGTGATTCTTTGTTTGACAAACACAAACAAGAAGATCTGAACAATATCCTTGGAGCCCTATATGCTGCAACAATTTTCCTTGGGGTCAGCAATTCTTCATCTGTTCAACCCATTGTTGCTGTAGAGCGAACTGTGTTCTATCGTGGAAAGGCAGCTGGCATGCGCTCAGCTATTCCATATGCAATAGCCCAGGCAAAATGGTTTCTTAATTCATAGCCAGCCATGTTCCGTCAATAAAAGAAATACTCACAACTTGAGTTTAACCAAACAAAAATTGGGCGGGAGAACCAGAAAATGAATAGATTTTTCTTGTAAGTAAATGACCCAGTGCATGTAGCAAATAAATAACTTAATAAATAATTTATCCATATAGGGCAATATGAGTGAAAACTGAAAACTGAATTAGATTAAGGTTGGAGACAGAGCAGGCCAATGTTGACGTAGTTAAAAGCACCAAAAAGGCCAACAAAGCATAAAAACTAGTGTTCTCTTATTTCAATTTGGAGGATCTTTATATTATAGTTCCTATCCATAAACATTCTGGATGTGAATCTGCTATATTATCTAACATAACTCGCTTTTGACTATTTTGCAGGTTGCCATTGAGATCCCATATGTCATGGCCCAAGCAGTCCTGTACTGTTTGATTGTTCATTCCATGGTTGACTTCTTCTGGACAGCAGCTAAATTTTTCTGGTTTATGTTTTTCATATTCATGTGCCTACTCTATTTCACTTTATATGGGATGATGACTGTAGCCCTGACTCCTGGTGCCCAGTTTGCTTCCATTGTTTCCTCATTCTTCTATGGATTCTGGATAATCTTCTCTGGATTTCTTATTGCTCGACCAGTAAGATTTACCGACTCTTTGAGGAAGTTTCATTTAACTTTCATAATTTTATTGTATTTGATTTGCATTTTCTGAATTTTCACTTTTAATTGTTCTACAGCAAATACCTGTGTGGTGGAGGTAGTATTACTGGGAAAATCCTATTGCATGGACATTATATGGTCTCATTGTTTCCCAACTTGGAGATTTTACCAGTCCTGTATGAGCTTTGGTAGCAATTCTTGCAAAGGATGGAGATAAAAGAAGGCTTGGAGGCATAATATTTGACACTGCCAACTCATATACATACTTCACAAAACAAGCTTATGGCACTCTTTTCTCTGAAGTAAGTGTTTAGAGATAGCTTTAACCTTATGCAATTTTAATATAATTAGTTTCTATTTCTGACAATGCAAAGGTTGATACAAGTCAAGAAAGCATTATAAAACAGTTGGTACAAGATTTATCAGATAAGACCCTGCCACTGTGTTAGCAAGGGAAATAAAAATTCAGGTGAAGGGATTTGTTAATTTGTTCATATTTCACACGTCAGAATTCATTTTTATGAATCTTAACATAAATTTCTTATGTTGTATAGATTATATGAATTAGACTAATACCCTATCATCTAACTCCTGTTAGTTTACCAGATCCATTGCAGATGTAACATCATAACTCAAACCACAAACATTCAACTTCAAAAGCACCTCACCAAATACCAAAAATGCAAAGTTGGAAATCCCTCCAGAGGGTTATTTGATAATCAGTGTAAGAATGCCTGAACTTTAACATCATGCAAATTTCATTCCTTCAAATTTATTATAACAAGGTGACTAGGGCCGAGACACAATACCTCAGACTATCTATTGTTCAATATTTTATGAATTTCTCATTAATTGAACATACTGCCTAACCTTCACATATGACTAATTGAACATACTGGTTGATTTAGAGCAGAATCTTGGGAAAAGCTATATAGAGAACTTCCCTTAGGGACTTTCAAATTCTCCAAGGGTTATAAGCTCTTGAATACAAGGGACTTCACCAGTATGGCTCAAATAAATGGGCTAGTCTTTGCAAAATCCATCTGTGGGCTATTAAATACTAGAGTGGGATGTGATGTACTTATTCTAGTTGTGTTGTTAGGCTTAATTTGGTTCATTCATCCACTCTGGATAGGTGACTGCTGAGTGCAGGGCGGCAGGGGATAGTTGGGGGGTTAGGTGGGTGAAGGCAGGGAAGGGGTGTAAGAGACAGGGTAGGGGACAGATGACTGGAATTCCATTGTCCGTATTTTCGCTACAAGTTGGTCAAGTTGCAGAAAAGAACTGATTTTTGTAGGCTTATGAGGAAGCTTTGGTGTATTGAAACTTGATGCCTGCCATGATGAAATGAGTTTGCTTGTGTTATTTCTTGGTAGGGAATCAGGCAGATGATGTTCAACCATTTGGTTGCGAGATGCACTCATGAAAAGGGAGTTAGCTTTTTGCAACCAAAACTTGTAGATCTATGATTTTTTTTAGCAATTTAGTAACTTCACCAAATTCATGGATTCCAACCAATCCTTTCTGTATAGATGAATGACGGAACCATAGGCAAATCTGGTCTTTCTCAATAGTTAAATGGTTTTCAAGAGTAATTTACCAAAATGTGTCATGACTCATGACTACAGGGGAATCTCATTATTCCTATGTAGTTACTTAAATGGCTTGACCTATAAGGGGTATCTTGATATCAGTAGAATTTCTGAGTTTGCAAGGAACATGCCTCAGACACCCATCAGTGTTTTCCAGTTCCACTCTTATCTGAAATATATTATTGAATTAAAAAATGTTCACTGAAATTGACATGCTTGTCTTAAGTATTTTGTCAGTATTTTCATTTCTAGCTGCATGCCACTATAACCTATATCTTTTATTGCTTGTCGGTTCTTATCCTAGCTTTGTTCTTTATATCTTTAAGTTTTACTAATTATTGTGTAATATCTATTATGCATTCTGCACTTTCTTTGTTTTTATATTACATTTGGTCATCTACAAACTTTAATAATTAAATCCTCTTCTAGGAAGTAAAGAAACTTTAGTGGTTAATTTTGAGGCATTGATTGATATCTTCATGGTTCAGCTGAATATTATTATTGAAGTAAATTCTGAGATTGGAACTATTTCAAAGTAGTGAAATTTATAGAAATTTTGTATTTGTTTTGACATACCCTAGACTAAACTATTTGGTTAAATTTTATTTTAGGAAATTGATCAGCTATGTGAGGAATGGGTCCCAAAACCACTTCACCCACTCATTACAAAGGAGATGGAATAGGAACCTTCTGTTTTAGAAAGGTAATCAATGTTTTGTGTTTTATCTTCAAGAATATAAAGTGATATATGTATGCAACCTTGACACAATTTTTTTATTTTTTTTTACTAATATTTTCCTAAAATTGTTGATAGTTAGTTCGACCTTTTATCACATTCTAGATTATGATTATCTTGTTTTAGAGAGGTAATGTTGTAGCTGCGTGCATATAGAATGATCTGTGAATAGGCATACTACTAGAAATAAAGACCATTTTTTATTTTGTGCAATACATAATGTGTATTTTGTTCAAGTGTTGATTTTTACAATAAATGCAAGCTGCAAGTGTTATATTTAATGTGTTTATGAGAAAGTTAATCACACAGTAGTGTGTAGTGTCATTAAGGCCACTTGCAAATGTATATTTACGTCAAGTATTGGGATACTACCGAAAGTTAGAAGATTTATAAACTCGCAATGAAATGATGTCTGCCAATTGTGCTCCGTTTTGTGCCTTGAATTCCCCTTGTTTTGATGTGTTTCAAATGTATGTGTGGTTTATTTGTTTGTTCTCAGTGACTTAGTATGAGAGGAATGCATAGGAAGGTAAATAACATTCACAACAGTAACCTCCAAATGAATCCTTTATTCTCATTTGTTCAATTCTGAATACATGCATAAGAAAATTTCTGTCTATGGTGGCTTCAAGTATTATCAGATTTAGAGTGTGAAATTGCACAAAACACAGGTCCGTGCCTATATTAGTTGCTGCTGGAATGATGCAGGCCGAACTTTGTTGAATGAGTGGCTTCCATGGACCCCCATCCCTTCTCCTAATAGTCTGCAACTTCACTAATGGCTGGGTTCGATTCCATGAAAAGCTGTGGCAGTTTGTGGATTGGCTGCGATTCTGAAGCTACCACCTCCTGTAATAATACTTGACTTTAATGCTGGATCTTTCTCATTGAAATGGCTTCTATTGTGACTGCAAATTCCCGTCTAGACCGGACGTCTTCCTTTTACCTCAGATATTTGCAAGATATTGTCGGCAATCACTTGGTGATATGAGGTTTCCGTCTCAACCACCTCAAACCAGGGTTTTCGTCTTGGGTCTCCTTCTCAAGTCGGCTGTGAGAGAAATTATCAAAACATAGAATGATTTCTGAATGCGTTTCCTACAGAGCTTGAGCCTTTTAATAAACAAAAGTTGCCAACTTAGCTACCAAAAAAGTTGTCTCTCCTCCAATCGAACACTTCTTTCCATTTCAGCCAAAAATCAACGAGCTTATCCAAAGTAAATAAATCGCTTATATTGGAGATTGACTGACTTAGGCATAAATTAATATTTCTTTTGATTTATTCCCCCACCAAGGTGATCGCCTATAGAGAGAGGAAGTTGTCACTTAAAAGGACCCACTTAAATGAACTCAATAAATAATTAAATATTAGCATCTGACTTTAGCCCCATTTAATTGTTTATATTATTCCCTTAAACTTTAATTCATTTCTAATCTCGGGAAATAGAGAATTAGAAAAATGTCTCCAAAAGTGACACTAGGTAATGGGGGACATTACAGTCCTCCCTTCCCGAGATTGTTGGTCCTCTAGCAATCTCAAATTGGGGTGCTGAAGAAGCTCTTCCCCTTCCCATGTTGCATCTTCAACGGGAAGATCTTTCCTTTTGATTAGATATTCTCGAATCATCTTATTCCTTAGCTTCCTTTCTCTCCAATCTGCAATACCTTCAGGCACTAACACCAAATTCCCTTCTTCATCAAATGGTGGAAGCTTAGGAGATGCCACAACCTGCTGACCCAATGCTTTCTTGAGACAAGAAACATGGAAGACGTTATGAATCTTACTGCCCTCAGGGAGTTCCAACTCATATGCAACTTCACCAATTCTTCTCACAATCCTGTAGGGTCCATAAAAGCATGGTTTTAGTTTTTCTGCACCACTTTTCTTTAATGAGGATTGTCGGTATGGCTACAAATGCAGGAAAACTGAGTCTCCAACCTCAAATGATCTCTCAACTCTATGCCTATCTGCATTCATTTTCTGCTGGTTCTGAGCATGTTGCAGATTATCCTTCAATGCCTTGAGAATATCCAGATAGTTTTGCATTGTCTCCTTGGCCCGTGGGACCTTGCTATCGTCAAAGGTCAAATCTACAAATGATAAGGCATCATACCCTTATAAGGCTTTGAAGGGAGACATGCCAATCGACATTTGGTAGGTGGTATTGTAGCAATACCCACCTAAATGTAACCACCTGATCCAAGCATGTTGCTGCCCTGACACATAATTTTGCAGATATCCCTCAATCCACTTTTTTACTATCTCTGTCTGGCCATCGGTTTGAGGATGGTAACTCGTGTTTGGTGTCAACTCTGTACCTGCCAATCGAAACAACTCCTGCCAAAACATACTTAAGAATCTATTGTCCCGATCACTGACGATTGTTTTGGGGAGTCCATGCAACTTGAACACCTCTCTGAAGAATAACTCTACCACCTGAACTGCTGTGTAATCAGTAGATATAGCAAAGAAATGGGCATATTTGTTCAATCTATCCATCACTGTATATATGCAATCTTTCCCATGGACACGTGGTAGTCCTGTGATAAAGTCCATGGATATTCCTTCCCACTTTTGCTCAAGTATCGACAATGGCTGTAGAAGTCCCATAGGGATGTGTGCTGTGTCTTGTTCTGCTGACAAGCCAGGCATTTTTTAACATGCTGCAACACATCATCTTTCAAACCCTTCTAGGTGAACCACTCATGAATTTGGCGATAAGTTTTGAAGAACCTTGGATGTCCTGATAGAGGAGTATCATGCACAGCCCTCATAATCCTAGCCTTTAACTTCGATCCTGGTACAAGATAAATTCTGTTCTTATAATAAATAATGTCATTGACTATTGAATATCTGTCATCCTGGACTGGGCCATCAATCAAATCACAAGCAAAAATGTTTTTGGTGTACTTAGCCACTAATTGAGATTTCCAATCAGCTGAAATCTCAGTGAGAGAGCAAAGTGTTGGTTTCTTGGAAAGAGCATCGACAACAATGTTCTTCTTCCCCTTAATGTATTCCACATTAAAGTCATATGCCTGAATCTTGCTCACCCACTTTTGCTGCTGTTCATTCAGATCCTTCTGCTCAAGAAAATATTTGAGACTGTTGTGATCAGTCCTGACCACAAATTTAGTCCCCACTAAGTACCGCTTGAACTTAGCTAGCGCGTGCATAATCGCTAGCATCTCCTTATCATAAGTAGAGTACAAGCTCTCATTATCTCTCAACTTTTTGCTCTCAAATGCAATCGGATGTTGATTGTGCATTAGAACTGCACCAATTCCTTGTCCCGATGCATCACATTCTAAGACAAATGGCTATGTAAGATCTAGCAATGCTAAAACTGGACATGAGCTCATGACCTCTTTGAGCCTGTCAAATGCCACATGTGCCTCTTTAGTCCAAAGAAACACTCCTTTCTTGGTAAGGTTTGTCAAGGATGATGCCAACTGTGAGAAGCCCCTCACAAACCTCCTGAAGTAAGAGCACAAACCCAAGAAGCCCCTCAATTCTGATATGTTCTTCGGTGGCAGTC
The DNA here is from genome assembly GCA_007258455.2 of Sequoia sempervirens. Taxonomy (NCBI): domain Eukaryota; kingdom Viridiplantae; phylum Streptophyta; class Pinopsida; order Cupressales; family Cupressaceae; genus Sequoia; species Sequoia sempervirens. The sequence continues at coordinate 29,628 of VDFB02295848.1, forward strand.
AATCCAAAATTCCTTGTATTTTCTCTTGGTGTACCTTCACACCCTCAGCTCCAATCACATGTCCGAGATAGAGTATCTCAGTCATCCTGAACTCACACTTAGAGGCCTTTACATAAAGCGATTGAGCCTCCATGATACTCAACACTACATCCAAATGATGTAGGTGATCCTACCAAGTTCTGCTATATATTAGAATATCATCAAAGGAGACCAAAACAAATTTCCGCAACTGCTCACAAAAGGTGTGGTTCATGCACGACTGGAATGTGGCTGGTGCATTTGTGAGTTCAAATGGCATGAACGAGAATTCAAAATGCCCGTGGTGATAACGGAAAGCAGTTTTGTGAACATCTTCTTCTTGGACTCGTATCTGATGATAGCCTGAGTGCAGATCAATCTTGGAAAAGAACATGACCCCGTGTAACTTATCAAGCAGTTCATCGATCCTAGGAATAGGATATCTGTTCTTTATGGTTTTCTTATTCAAAGCCCTGTAATCTATGCACATGCGCATAGTTCCATCCTTCTTTTTAACCAAAACAACTGATGAGGCAAACAGACTAGAATTGGGCCTGATGTGTCCCATGCTTAGTAACTCCTTGATCGTTTTCTCAATCTCCTCCTTAAAATGGTGTGGGTGTCGATAGGGCGTAGTTATGACTAGTTTAGCTCCCTCCTCAAGCTCTATGATGTGCTCAAACCCACGATTAGGTGGTCAACTTGGAGGAGTGTCTCCAAATACTTTCCCATGCTTATCTAACACTCTTTGGATATCAACATGGAATTGCGGTTTGCTGTCTGAGGTAGGCTTGGTAGAAACAAAGCACTGTACTGCCCAATCCACCTCCCCATGTCTAAGTAAAGCCTCCATCCTCTTGGCTGACACTACACGAGGACCACCGTCAGACATGGCCTTCAACACAATCTTCCTATCATGAACCATAAATTCCAACTCCATTTTGCGGAAAGTCTTGAATGTATCTTCCAAGAGATTGCAACCACTGCAAACCTAGCATTGCATCAATATTACCCAGACTAAGCACATATAAGTTATCGGTCAAGGTGTAGTCTCCCATCTGGATGCTAAGCTAGGGAACTATCCTGGTGCAATTCAATTGAAACCCATCTGCTACAATCGCATTGAACCCTGAAAACTCCTCAACTTGTAGCCTACACTTCACCACAAGACCCTAATCTATGAAATTGTGGGTGGCTCCACTGTCCACCAAGTAGACCATGCATTGTCCCTTAATGACACCCTTCAAACGAAATGGATGAAGTCTAGGAACCCCGGATAGTGTGGAAATGTTGCTTTGGGGAGTCTCCTTGGCTCCCGAATCCACCAACTCTAACAGTGGAGGTTGTTCCTCTTGTCCATTGTCCTCTTCAACACTGGTCTCATGAACATCTTGCTCCTCATCATCTGAAATGACCTCAATCAAATGAGCCTTGCCTTTCCCAAGGCAACGGTGGTCACGGTTCCATGGCTCCTTACAGTAGAAACATAATTGTTTCCTGCGTAGCTCATTTCTAGATTCTTGATTAGGTTTCGGTGTGGTGTTCTTTTGCTGCTTGAAACCTTTTTGCTTTGATGGAAATCGACTGAAAGTCTTTTTCTGGGTTTGAAGGGGTGGGGGTAGTCTCCAAATCCAAGGCTAGGCCATTGGCATCATGTAAAGTACTAGGCTTATGAGCCTTCACTAAACCCTCAGTTTGTCACTTAGACCCTCAATAAATAGCATAGTGACTCGCCTCTCGGACATATCAGGAACCATGACCGCTATCTTATGGAATTCATTAATGTAAGTCTCAACATGTCCAATCTGCTTAAAATTTGCCAAGTTCTTGTAGTAAACTTCAATATCCTTCCGGTCAAAGCGTGCAATCAATTTATCAGCAAACTCCTCATATGAATGTATCATGGCATGGTTCTGTGAAACCAACCCATGGTGCCACTAGTCATATGCTACTCCCTCCAGATGCATTGTAGCGAATTGAATAGTCTTTTCTTCCTCCATAGGTTTCAAGGGCAGGAAGGTGTCAAGCTTATGCACCCATGATCTTGCTCTTATTTTCCCACTTCCATCAAAGGTCGGTAAAGGAATCTTATTTAATGCTTCCTTGTATTCCTTGGATTGAGTTCCTTGATTTGTTTGCCTTCGGAGACCCCTTTCTTGCCTCTCCAGTCTACCTCTAGCTTTATCTCTCTGCTGATTCATAAACTGATTTAGATTAATTGCTTGCCTCACATCAGGTAGAAGTGTTTTGTATTCATCGTGGGCCACCATAACATCAATAGTGATATCTGTGTCTTCCTCCAACTTCGGAATGGTTTCCACTTGTGGTTGTCTTGTCACAAATGTAGGACGTAAGGGTTGATCAGACCTTGTGCTTGCTGTCCTAATAGCATTAGTGGCTGCTCTTTCACAATTCCTATGACCAACATCACTTCTGCTATGGCCACTGTTTGATCTGCTCGATCTAGCACAATCCAACCTCATTTGACCCATGGCTATGGTCATGCGATCCTGAAACTGCTGTAGCATTTGTTGTTGCTGCTGGGCAAATGTGGTTAGGAAATTATCCAATTGTGCATTCAAATTTCTTGGTGGGCTTTCACCTCCTCTTTCACCCATCTCAGCTTCAGCTGTGTTATTATCAACTCCTTCTGCTTGTTGCCCGGACCTACTTTGGGTGAAATATCTACATGACATGCAAATATAAATTCCCAATAGGCTGGCAGGTATCTAGGCTCTAATACCACTGAAATGACCTCTGCCAATTGTGCTCCGTTTTGTGCCTTGAATTCCCCTTGTTTTGATGTGTTTCATATGTATGTGTGGTTTATTTGTTTGTTCTCAGTGACTTAGTATGAGAGGAATGCATAGGAAGGTAAATAACATTCACAACAGTAACATCCAAATGAATCCTTTATTCTCATTTATTCAATTTTGAATACATGCATAAGATTTCTTCTATTATCTTACAGATTTAGAAATGCAGGCCGAACCTTATTAGTTGCTGCTGGAATGATGCAATTGTTGTAACTTCCCTACTGTCTGTAATTCCTGCTTCTGATGACCAGACTGCTTCTTGCCTCCTGTTAATACTACTTCTGGAGAAATGGCTTCTATTATGCAAGATATTGTTGGCAATCACTTGGTGATATGAGGTTTCCGTCTCAACCACCTCAAACCAGGGTTTTTGTCCCGGGTCTCCTTCTCAAGTCGGCTGTGAGAGAAATTATCAAAACACAGAATGATTTCTGAATGCATTTCCTACAGAGCTCGAGCCTTTTAATAAACAGAAGTTGCCAACTTAGCTACCAAAAAAGCCGTCTCTCCTCCAATCGAACACTTCTTTCCATTTCAGCCAAAAATCAACGAGCTTATCCAAAGTAAATAAATCGCTTATATTGGAGATTGACCGACTTAGGCATAAATTAATATTTCTTTTGATTTATTCCCCCACCAAGGTGATCGCCTAGAGAGAGAGGAAGTCTTCACTCAAAAGGACCCACTTAAACGAACTCAATAAATAATTAAATAGTAGCATCTGACTTTAGCCCCATTTAATTATTTATATTATTCCCTTAAACTTTAATTTATTTCTAATCCCGAGAAATAGAGGATTAGAAAAATGTCTCCAAAAGTGACACTAGGTAAAGGGGGACATTACACACAACACGTCCTCTAAGCTGTCTGAGTACACAAAATGATGTCAGGTGCCAAACTTGATCTTGTAGATTATTAATGTAGAAATGTGTTCTGGGTAATCATGAATCTGAGTCAGAATAAGGAAAATTATGTAACCATTACATATTATATCTACATGTTGTAATATGATTGTTTTATAGTACAACACTTTGAGAAGTAATGAAGTTACTGTGAAGTTATTGATACATGTACGTGGATCCTGTCTCTAATATTTGACACACTATGATAGGTGTGTCTGTAATCTATCCTAACTCTTAGTATAGTACCACAACTACCATTAGTATGCATGTGATTCCATACAATATTAACAATATGGTGTGAGGATAAGAAAAGGAGTGTGTTACCATTAAGTTGGAGGAAATCTAACCTAGTGTAGAGGATACTCAAAATGCAATACTTCTTGACTGATTGAATATTGGTAAAAGTTTAGGTTCAAAATTCAAGATAAAAAACATAGTGTTGGTGAGAAAACTTTGGAATATTGTTGTAGGAGAAACAGGAAATTGTTCATAACAGATAGAAAAGAGGTGGTGGCACTATAGGCACCATGATCACAAATTATATTATATCATCTACACAGGGAGCAAAGATAGGAGAAGGAGCATGTGTTGCATTGAGAAGCTTGTGTGAAATACCCAATGAAACAAGGATTAAGAATTAAATATTTATAAAATAATCAAGCAATATTGGAAGGAGGCCCTATCACTATAATACTTTTTTGTGTAGCACAAAAGTGGAAGCTTGTTAAATCCAAAAAATAGGGGATTGAATAAAACTCAGTTTGGCAATATATGTTGTTCAATCAAAACAGGCTGATAGCCAACAAATCACAGTGATGAACGAATTGGATAGGTTCTGTTATTGAAGGATCAATTGAACAAAACTCATAGGCATGCACAAATTGGATAGGTTCTATGATTGAAGTATCAACTGAACAAACTCATCCTCGTGAAGAGGATATTTATTGGAGGTAAAGTTCTTGGATGGTATGAGTTCAATGTGCGGTTCATAATAACATATGAGTAGTTATGAAACTGTTTAATCCAAGCAAAAGTCCATCATAAAAAGAAGCATAAAGTGAAAAATCAACACAGTAAATAATTGCATAAAAATTGGCTTAAAAGTAAAACAATAAATAGAAGTGAAATAGTAAAACAGTAAACAAGAGTAAATGAGTGAAGATGAAACGAACCAAAAAAATTACTGGTATATTTCTATTAGTCTGGTATATGTGTATTCTTCTGTGTGTTGTCCACTGCTAACTGTGTGGAAGTAGCACTTCACTAGTGATGATATTTATAGGAAGGCCTAGTGGTGATAAAAAATAAAGCAATCAAAAAATATGATATTTGGTAGGAAATATAAGTTTATAGTTTGGCGGTGATCAAGAGTAAATGCAGGAAGGAAAATCCGATATTTGATAGTGGACAATGACCTGGCATGATATGCGATATAACTATGCCTACTAGGAGTGGCAAAAACTATGGTAAAAATGATATAATGCATTTATTGGAAAAATATTGCATTGGATGCTTTCAGGGAGAGATAAGGGGTGATTTTTCTGGCAAAAAGGTTTCCACTTTACATGAAAACAACTAGCTGTTTGTTGGCAAAAACTCCTATTTCGATGCATGAGACAATTTTTCAGGCTGAAAGCTCACACTAAATATAGCCTATTGGCTAAAATTAAAGGTGTTGAGGTCTAACAATGTTGGTGAATATTGTTATACAAAATTTGATGAGCTCTTTAAGAATCTAGGCATTATTCAATCAAAGATGATACCTTATTTAGATCTTGACAAAATGGGGTTATTGAAAGAATAAATTTGATATTTGTGGAAATAGCTAGAAGCATGTTGGATGGTACATAGTTAGATTGGTGCTTTTGTGCAAAGGATATATATATTAATTATATATTTTTTAATAGATTTCCTTGCTCAAATCTTAGTGATAGAAATCCTTATGAAATGTGCATAAGCAAGAAGCCTTTTGTTTCACACTTAAGAGTGTTTAGTGGTGACACTTATGTCCATATGCCTCATGAAAAGTGATATAAATTGGTCCAAAAGCTCATAATATGCATCTTCATAGGTTCTAGTGAGAATGTAAAATGTTGGAATCCCTTAAACCAGAAAATAGTTTATTTTAATTGTCTTATTTTCAAGGACTTAAAGAGTTGGTGACAACTTGGATTTTGTTGGTTTCTTTGGGGGAAGAAATCTTATTAGTTGCAAGTGGGTGTATAAAATGAAAATTGATGTAAATGGTTTATTAGAGTTGTACAAGGCATTATTGGTGGCCTAGGGGCACTCATAGGGAGGAGTCAATTTTTTATGATTTTTTCTCATATTGTTAAGTTAACTACTATGAAGAAAGCACACACACTAGCTTATATTGAGAGGCGAGTGAATCGGTATAAGACCAATTTTTCAATTTTTAACTTTAACAATCATAAAGCAATAGTAAAAGTCTCCACACAAGAAAGATATAACAATAGAGAACACAAGATGCACACATGATTTTACATGGAAAGCCTTGCGGGAGAAAACCACGAAAAAATATTGCTTCTATTTAAGGAACTTCTCACAAGTTCATAGGAACCAACCCACAAGAGACGTCAATCCCCTCCACTGAGCACCAACTCGACAAGAGACTCCAATCTCTTAAACGCAAGGCTCCAACCTCCACAAGAATAATGTGAATAATTTTGACTTGCCACTCCTTAAATCTTCCCTAGTGCCTTCACACAAACCTGCAATATAGCCTTCACTATTCAGCAATAATGTCTTCTCAAAATTGGCAACAATGTCTTCACGAATTGGCAAAAAATCTGCAATAATGTCTTCACTAACCCTGTAATAATATCTTGCAATAGTGTCTTCATAATTCTGCCATCATATCTTCACAGATCTTCTCATAAATATACTATAAGTCTTCTATTGAATTATGCTCCAAATGATGCTATATTGCCTGCTCCAAATCTGCTCCAAACCTGCTCTAAGGATTGCTCCAAAATTGCCTTATATATCAGCACAAAGACTGCAATTAGATCTGCTCTAAAAGGTACAAGATCTGCCCCAAATTTCGATCCAAAACCTACTCCTAATCTGATCCAGCTTCTGCTCTAAATTAGACACAAGGTCTACTCCAAAACTATGCTTCAATGCTGCTCTAAATCAGATATAGTGACTGCACAAAATCTACTCCAAATAATGAAGTGAATTTCCTCATACAGATTGCTTCTATGCTAGCCTTATTCACCTCAAGGAATGCCCTTATAAATTCACTCTATGCTGATATGATTTTCCTTACAAGATGTCTTCACCAAAAAGGTCTCGTGCTGGTCCAATTCACCTCATAGAATGCCTTATAAATTTTCTCCAAAATTATGACAAAGTCTGCTCCAAACTTACCTTTAATATAATTCTTCAATGCTCTTCATTTTTCTACTTTAGGTTTTCTCTTAATTGGACTGATTTCTCATTGTGTTTCTTGCTAATCCTTCACATATATTTCTACTCTAAATCTGGTCATCTTCTCCTTAGTTCTGCTATAAATCCAGAAATTATTTTCATTGAATTGCATGTTTGAAATCTCCAAACCACTTCTTTTCACAAACTAGGTCAACCTCATCAAAGAGTATTTAATTTACTTTAATTCTTCAAAGGTTGGTCTCATCTAAAAAGGTGCCAACATAGAGAGGGGTTGGCCCCTAAAACATAATATCAATAGGTTGGCTAACATATCATATGTAGTATTATTTCTTCTAGGGTAGGCCTCCATTCATGGTGATTTAGTGAATTCCTTACAACACTTTTTCGCTGAAAGTCAGCTTCTCTCATCACTTGTCCAAACTGCTAAGTGGCATCTTTGGAAGCATTGTGTGCATCTTTATTACTTTCAATTGCAGATATGATTACTGGCCTTTGGCCTTTGATGAATTAATCCTTCCCTTTGACAGCTACAATTTCCTTTGACATCAATGACAATATATTTCCAACATACTACTAGCTTCCTATTATCTATTGCTAAAGATTATGATATTGAGATTGATAAAATTGATGTTAAGGATACTATAGTCTTTCTCCACACTCCAATTTTTTTAATAAATCATCTATTAAAAACTATCCATATTTATGAAGTAATTATTGCCAATATTTATTTCCACAAATAAGATTTGTGTAGGGCATTTAAGGAAAAGGAAAAATACCTATAATGTTGTTATTATAGGAGTGTTTGACAAGAAGTAATTTTAATGATTTTCTAGTGGCCAAAGCTTCCTAAGGTAAAAAAAGTTAAATGAAGTGAGGGATAGGAAACATGCATGCATTCTTAAACAATTGATAGCTATAATAGGAAAAGAACACCAAATTCTACCATCCCACCATGGTATGAATTGGCCCTTATAATAATTAATCTCCACTTCGTGACAAGAAATTAGAGGATTCATTGGAAAAGAAAGATAAGGAGACACTTGATGGAATGGAATTGAACAAGTTGTTAACTAGAAGAAGATTTTGAAGCTCTTTGGTGTGAACCTACAAAGGGGAGAGCTCTAGGTGATTGTTGATGTATGTGAGAGCAATAGAAAGTGATTGATAAATATGATAGATATTTATCTCATTTCCTATCAAAGAATTTTTCCTACACATGCTTTGTAGACATGCCCTGCTAGAGTCTCTCAATACTTTTGTTATGGGTTTCAATCAATAAGAGGAGAGTACAAATAGTAGCCACGCCATTCCCCAAGCTTACAATGGACAAAATGGAACCTCTACTCATTTAAGTTCTATTAATCCTATTTTCTGTGATTGTAGTGCACTATTTTACAATTGCCAAATTTATTTACCTTCAAAAGAGCATTATTTGTTACTTTATGCCAAGTTGACATTTCGATGCTAAGATGTGGCTAAGTATTTTCTTTTACCCATGCGAAGATGCATATTTATGTCATTTAAATATTTTTTATTAGAACTTTCAAGAGATCAAGGGAGTTGTGAGATAAGGCAGGCCCATGAAAAAAGAGTTGTTATCACTATGCCGAGAGGCGTCTTGGTGTCATGCCTGTGTAACAAAAAAAGAAAAACTTTTTATGCCAGCAAAAGACAAAAAGCTGATTATGGAAGTGTATCTTGTATGAGGAAAAGCTTAAAAAGGTAGGGAGAAGCTTCCCTCTTTTATAACTATGGTCACACTTCTCCCTTCTTTTGAGGTCACACTTAATAAACCTTGCTTGTCGCGTTCAATTTCTTTCACGAGATATCTCCTTATTAATGTAACGTCCTTTCAATTTCCTGTCCTTGTGTTAGTGGTTTGTAGATGCACTAATAATACTAGTTAACATATTTTCTGATGTGTTTGAGGGTGATAATCGCTTGCTATGGATTCTAAGACTTTGTACATCTTTCATCTTATTGAACTTGATTAATCCAATAATTTTGTACTTAGAGTATTATCTAGGAAATATATACTTAGAAGGTTATAACATATGTGTCAATAATAAGAGAATATATGTTGGAAGATGTTTTAGGCTATTTTGCATTGCATCCTCAATAGAAACAAACTCACCCCAAAACTTGGTTTGAATGTTTATGTGAAATGAAATATACTTTATCTAAGGGAAATTATTATTTGATTGTTTAGAGGGGAAGGACACCTAGATCCCTTACTCAAATAAAAATTGGCTTTGCACTGAGAAGATCAATCTTGATATTCACAATACTCCCATTCTCCATCATGATGAAGGATGCAACATTTTTCTATCATTCTGAATTTCAACAAGGGTAAAGAAGAATTTGTATCATTGCCCCGATTTTTGTTGTAATGAAATAAGAGAAAACTTGTCTTAAATAACAAGTCTTGCCAATTTCCAAGTCTTTGTTGTTGAGAATTATTCGGAAGTAGTAGTGCATAAGTCAAAAGAATATTGGGCAAAATAATTGCCCTCATACTTTACAGGGATGGTATTCAGCTTACCGGTAGTCAAGTTGAGGCAAATATACTATACACGGCTCTTCAAGGACGTCATTGCAGTATAGAGTCAGACATAACCAAGAAAATTGCCACTAGTTATAGAATTTTTCAATTCCTAAAGCAGAAGCTAATTACATCAACAAAAAATAACAATATCAAAAATATTAGAAATCTTAGCTTGTGATTGCTCGAGGACAAGCAATCTTGGGCAGGGTGGTCTGTGATGACTTTTTTATTCCCTCAATTGTTGCAGTTGGAGTTGTTGATAATATTAGTTTTATGATCATATGTAATGCACAGAAAATTAATTCAAAATCAGACACAATAACACAGCAGATACCCTAGGAAAACCCTCCTCTTGAGGGAGAAAAACCCAGCAACAATTATATCTCTTATATATATGAGTAATGGCAACAAGTTACATTACAAAGAGGCCACACACAAGGCCAAAGATCAGCATCAGCAATGGCTGTAACACAAACTAGTAGTCTGACCTTCAATTCGCACTTGAATAAACGCACAATCTGTTCCTCTATGAATTCACACTAGTCTTCTTGAAGAGCTTGCACTTAATGTAGAAGGAGATCGAACTTGCTTGATGTGCAAATGAGAGGAAATGACCTCATATAAATACATTGCTAGATAGGTCACACCCTTTCAATAAACTAGGTCGGCCACCAAGGAATAAATACAATTAATAATGATGAATTACAATGAGGGTCAGCCAAGGAAGAATAATGCAAGGAAGTCGGCCAAAAAATAATGTTGCCATTTACACATATAAATAATTTATATCTTCAATTGGGGCTGGAAGAATTGAACCCGAAGTAACATCAATACTCCCTATTTGCTAGGGAGAAATACTTCCAGCTGCATAAGACATATCACCTCATTGTGATATCTACCACAATGGCTACAACCAAATGTGGAAAGGAAGGATATCACCTCATCATGATATCGGATATCACCTCAACATGATATCAACCATGGCTACAACCATGTATGGTATGTACAAGTGTTCATCACTTGCGTGATGTTGTCACCTCAACATGACTTTCACCATGGCTCTCCCAGAGGGTGAAAACACAAGTACAAGAAAATCATCATAGACTCTCACATGATGCTGTCATGGAGTCACACACATGACATCCACCATGGCTCTCCCAGAGGGTGGAATCAAGGGATTTCACCTCGAACTTCTCTTTAAGAGAAGAACTCATTACCAAGGGATTTGACCTCGAACTTCTCTTTAAGAGAAGAACTCATTACTAAGGGATTTCACCTCGAACTTCTCTCACAAAGAGGAACTCATTACAAAGGATCACTGATATTGAGACTCTTTCTCAGTTAAGGGCTGGATTCTCCACCAGACCAAGCTTATCTCGAAAGTACACAAACTTTATCTTGGAGAGAGGCTTGGTGAGAATGTCTGCCGTCTGCTCATCAGTGCTGATATACCAAAACTGAAATGCTTTCCTCAATAACATGTTTAGTTTTGTCATGAAACACTGTATTGACAGAAGGCTCCACATAGCTTAATTAACACAATGGATGACAGTCGGCTCCAATGATTGTCCAACCAATCCTACAAGGAGCTTCCGAAGCCACACTACTTCTCAAATTGCCACACATGCAGCAATGTACATGACCTCTGCGGTACTCAGTGCTACAGATGACTGCGTCCTGTTGCACCAGGAAATCATAGCAGATCCCAAACTGAAGCAACACCCAGAGGTGCTCTTCCGATCAGTGACACTTCAAATCCACACCTAAAGAATATCTCAGCTATATCCAACTGTGCCATGCAAGTGTCTTAGAATATGCTTTGCTAGAAGTATTTTCCTTGGTTCACACATGAACTGACTAAGTGCACTCACTGCAAGGCAAATGTCTGGTCTAGTATTGACTAGATACAACAACGATCCAATCAATTGTGTATATAGAGGATCCACTAGAACTAGCTTCAGCCTCCTTAACCATCTTCTTCAGGTTCAGTAGGCTCCCTCTGAGTCTTTAAGTACATGCATCAACCTTCTGACCTCATCGACCAATGATTGCTTGCAGCCCTGCCTTAGATAAATGTTTTCCAGTGCACACCTCTGGTACAAAAGAGAGTTCAGGGTTGACCTCCTCGACCTCATTGCAGATCACTCTATTCTGAATAGGTTTGCGGAGCTACCAATATCAAATCTAGATGAACGTCTTGTACAATTTTGATCTCAGTAGCTGAAGAGGTCTTTCAATGATTTAACACTTGGCCTTGCAACACTGCACACTTCACTTCTTCTCAGTGAGTCACAGAACTCCCTCTTGATCCCTGCTTCAGAGATTGCAAAGAAGACTTCTGGAAGTGAACTCCCTCTAGCCACCAACTTAGTCCCATGGCTGCAAGTTGTGACTTCACGCTTGATCATTTCTTTGGTTGGTATGACTTCCTCACAAGATGCCTCAAGCTTTTCATCACTAAGCAATCTCTCATCACCTTCTTGCTTCTAGCTTTCCACAAAGCATTTTAGAGAGAGATTACTAACTGTTTATAACTATCCAAAGAAATATCAAGACTAGAATCATACAAGGTTTACTATCCCAGGTTATAGCATGAATATATAAGAATTTATGAACAATTTTAAAACATGAATAAGTAAGTCAACCTATAAGAGAAATATATCAAGGGATCAAAATGAAGGGATAAATAAATTTATCTTTATTTAATTTTTGATATAACTCTTTCTTCCATCTTTTACTCCTCTTGAGAGTGCCAAACTCAGCACAACAAAAGAAAGACAATCTGCACAACTACAAATTTCTTGAAAGCATTATACAGTTAGCATGTAGAACCAAGTCTCTTCAAGAGTTCAAGGCTCTATCACAGTTCATGCATTAGAGAATGATATCAATGGAACCTTTTCATACATTTGCAAAAGAAAGAAACAAATATCTTTAACGGAATAACTATCATTCTAGGGTTTGCTTTAAAACACAACATTTACTTTATTTTTCAATAACTAACTTCTAGAATTCAATTATTCAACAGAAAGAAAACCATTGGTTAATCTAAAGCAACATTTGCAGATTATTCAATGAACATATATCTTAAATGAATAACTATCTCTGCATAAAAGAGAATAATCAGAACATTTACCTGGAGATAATATAAAGAAATGATTTTTATATTTTTCACCATCTTCAAACTGTATTTTCTTGAAATTGCTTTATCAGTGAGGAAAAGGAATTATCATTGGGGGCTTTACTGCCCAACCAAGACCTTCTGGTCTTCCCGTGTCCTTCGAATGAAGTAACCAACCCTTCTCGAGGTCAATTAACAAGGATCAAATGTTATCATGTCTCTGAGCTTGGTGTCCATGAACCTATGTTGCTGGTCGATCCCTCCTCTGTAGGTTCCTCCTAACCAGAAGGATCATTCTGACCAGAGTATATTTGGAGCATGAAAGTTGACTTTGCCTAACTGGCATCTACCTTGGCCAAGGTTTTTTTTTAAAATACTTCGGGCACCACTGTGCCGGTTACTTTGGCACTATTGTACTGATGCCTCTGGCACTACTGTGCCGACATCTTTGGCACTACCATGCCGTTAGCATACACCCTTGCTCAACATGACTACTTCTAGATTAGGTTTCTTAATTCATGTATCAAGGTTGACGTAGCAAAGTACTCTTAGATTCATGGCCTTACAATTTATTGTTTGAGTTTAAATTGAATCTTTTCATAAGAAGATTAGTTGATGTTTTAAAAGAGAAAGAATAGGTGAAATGATTTGTCTAAGTAGTTCACATATGAATTCAATGACAGCACCAAATCAGGGTAAGGTATATGTTTTCAGTTCAGACCAGCTAGAGTGGAAAGATTTGAGATTAAGCATGCTTCCAGTTGATTACAAAGTATCTGATAGTAAAGTTTGTTTTATTTTTGAGGCTTGAAGATTTAGTATGGCTTCACAAAGTGAAGGTAAAGCATCAAGTATTAACTAACACAAGACAAACCCTTAGGCTGCGTGGCAAAGATGTAGATAGAATCATTCGACATTTAAGTATTAGGAGTAAGGAAAAGCAGGATGCAAACAGGGTTATCTCAATTACAAAGCCAAAAGAGATCTGGCATGTAACAACTGGACTCAAATTCCTACAGGAGACGAGGCTAGATTCTGCCAAAACTGATGAAGAAAATTTAACCTATATCGTACATGGTCATATACATTCAAAGATTTCCAAATCAACACATTCAGAGAAGACACTGGCTTTCTTATGAGATAGAATATATGATATAGCTTCGATTTATAATATTGAGCTTATACAAAAGAAATTATCAACAAGATTCTAGACTTGCCTAGTCGTGTCTGAGACTTAGAGAGAGTTGGAAGAATCCCTTGCTCAAATACCAGCTTCAGATGGCACGCGAATAGCTCCTCAATTCGTTTCCAGAAGAACCCTCGAGCAACAGGAGGTAGTTTAAGAGAGAAAGTCGTTCTAAGAAGCTTTCGATTCAAGAAATAGAATATCGCTATATTCAAGAAGAAGGCGAAACAGTGACGAAGGAAAAGCGAAACCCTAACAATGGCGAAAAGAAGGTATTGAGATTTTCAATGGAACTGAAAGAAGAACTTCTTCATTCATTTTCTGAAGAATCGAAAGAAGAATCCCATCCCAAGAATGAAATTTCCAAGGTGGGGTCGACACTTAAGAGGTTACCTGCTCGCATTCCACTCCAGAATCTTGCAAAACCCTTTGCATTCCATTCGTTTTTTTTTGATGGAGTGGCGGAGTACTCTGACTCCATGGCTGTTGGCCATTTCCCGCACAAAAGAACTCTTTCCCGCACAAAAGAACTCGACATAGATAAAAAATAAAATTTACGTTTCCATTGTTCTATTATATAGTCCTTTTGTTTATTTATTTTTATTATTATTTAAGCTTTAGTCTTTAAACATTCATATTTATATTATTTTATTTTAAAATACCCCTATGAAGTTTTATATCTTAATTTTGACTTTAATAATCATTATTTATTTTACCAAGGCCAAGGTTTTATTTTTGCATTGTTATTCACTTCCCAGAGTTCAATGATAATTTGATCCTTGTTAACTGCATCCTCTCCCTAATGATAGTCCCTTTTCCTTCGTGCGATGTTGATCCTACAATCACTTGACACAGGAAACTAGAGTTAGTCCATTCTTAACACATTAATTCACATTTACATTTAATATCATCATCATCATTATCATTAAATACATTCGCAATCTAAATAATCATTCATATTCACATTTACATTTGCAAAAGAAAGAAACAAATAAAACAATTATTTAATCCATCATTTCACGTTCCCATGAAAGGCAGTTACAATAACAATATTAACATCCATGATTCCAATACCACAACATATCAAGTCTTAGGGGGATGTAACAAGTAGGGTGAGCAGGTACTATATTTCTTTTCAAGTACACCACTCCATGTTGGATGGGCAGGGGTTTGCCACTTGGGGCCAAGGGGGTAAGTGTCCACCCTTGGGCTTAAAAAGAGGAATCTATGGGCCGTCTATTGTAGCTTTTTCCCAAATCTCTACATGGATTGGTCATTGGAAAGGACTCAAGGAGTCTCAATCATAAGAAGAATGGATAAGGCAACATGGATAGGGAAATCATGTACGTGTTTATCCACTAAGTGCGCCACCTCATGTTGGATGGTTGGGGGCTGCTACTTGGGACCAAGAGGGATGGTATATCCACTCTTGGGCTTAGCATGGATAGCTTTAGGTGGACTTATCATGTTTCTCATCCAAGTCCTATAATGATTAAACTTCCACTATGTATTATGGATATTGTGTAGTTTATATCGCTTTGAAACAGTTATGTATTTTTACATGATTTAAATAGATAAGACATCCATTATATAAGTTTTGTTCATATGAATTATATTTCCATTATTGTCTAACATGATTGCAGGACCTAAGCCAAGTTTTTGCTTCAAACATCTAATTGGTTAGTTTATAACCCTAACTGCACTAAATTTTTGATCCTAGGGTAAGATTTAGGGCAATCCCAAAAAGGAGACACTACATTTTATAATGAAAAAATCAAGTTTTTGGATAGTGTTATTACAAATTTGTTGTCACAATAGATCTTTAGTCACTTCTTCTTGATCATGCCTTAAGTCTCTTAATACTTTTCTCATTTAAATTGTTTGACATGTTGCCCTTGTTGCT
Organism: Sequoia sempervirens; assembly: GCA_007258455.2. NCBI lineage: Eukaryota > Viridiplantae > Streptophyta > Pinopsida > Cupressales > Cupressaceae > Sequoia > Sequoia sempervirens. Next base: position 45,533 of record VDFB02295848.1, read on the forward strand.
GCTACATATTTAGCTTCAACTGTATAAAGGGAAATAATGGGTTATTTCATGGAAGCCCATGAAATGACTCAAACCCAAATAGACTACATATCCTAATGTGCTTTTTCTATCATCCATACTTCCTACCCAATCACTATCTATATATCCAACTAACCTAAACTCATTTGTTGTAGTATAGAAAACACCATATCCCTTGGTTCCATTAACATACCTCAGAATTATTTTAGCTTCTAGCCAATGTGTCTCCTTTGGAGTTTCCATAAATCTAGAAATCAAACTTACTAGATACATTATATCAAGTCTACTTGCAGCCAAATACAATAAACTTCCATCCATGCTTTCGTATAAGGTTAGATACACATTGTTGCTACAATCTTCTTCACTTGATTTTAGACCTATGATTGTTGGTGTTGGTGCAAGCTTGGTTTTGCATTTTAAACCTCTTCAAAATATATGTTTCATACTCTATTGAGAATGTAAAAATCCATGTTTCATTTTCTTCACTTCTATGCATAGAGAATACCTTAACAGCCCTAAATTTATTATCTGTAACTCATTTTCATAGCCTCCTTGAAATCAGCAATGAGGAAAATTTACAAAATGGGCAGAGTTTGCAACAAAAATTCACAAAACCTCACTGCACCAGAAATTTTTAAAATGAGATGAAACAAAACCAATCTCCCTATAGCTGATGCATCAATCTATTCGTTGTAAACAAAAGATCGATTTGGGTTTTAGGGCCACTTTATTCTTGAGTTGGAGACAAATTTTAGCAACATTTTAGACAGAATTATTGGTTGTAAGTTAAAGTTTGTTTTCAGGCATGGGGCGAGGAATGTTTCAACTGCCAGAAAGTTGGATTTCTTGGAATGAGACAACTTTTGGCAGAACCACTGCCTTCATTCAACATATAACAACAAAATTGCTTTAGAATGAGATAGGACATAAAAAATTTATCCTGCCACGTACAGATTCCAAAAAATAAAACTCACTGAATTCATGGCAAGCGACTTACCTCAATATTCTGCACAAATTGTGTTGTGCTGTCAACAATGTTTTGGGAAAAAATGGGTAGAGATTTGAGGAAAAAATTGCGAAACCTTGCTACAAAATTTTTTAAAAAAATGAGGCGAATGAAAACCAATCTCTCTACAACTGTTGCTTCAATCTATTCACTGTAAATGAAAACTAAATCTATAATTATTGAGGTTTTAGACCTGCGACATTAAAATTTCATAGATATTCTGAATATAACCTCGAGAATGTGAGTCTTAGGAAGAAGAAGATTCTATAAACAATCTCAATAGAGAATGCCAGAGAAGTGTTGGGACAGAAACCTACTTTCAGATCTGTATTAAGCCTATTAGCTAGAGCTAAGAGTGAACTCATCCTTCCTAAGCCTGGTCCGAGGTGCAAAGTCAATCTGCATTATACAAAAATTACAAAATCATTACTTGCCTCATGACAGCCCAAAAAAAAAACTTTTCTGGCTGTTAGTCTTAACCTTTATTGCGTTGTTATTATTTGTTCTCAGGTCAAATAAAGTAATCTGTATCAAACGAGTTCTACAAGGGCTGCTTCAACAGATTCTGGCTAAATAGTCTGTTGAAGGCATCCTAATACAATCTTCCCCATTACGTTCCTACGCAACACACACAATATCAACTATTTGGAAAAGACCAAGGGATAGTCTTTTACCCATCACAGAGAACAGAGAGGAAGAGATATATGGTGGAAGTGGGCTTCAGGTAAATTCATCATCATGAATTCACCGTCAATAATTCATCACCCAACAATTCATCATCATGATATACTCATCACATACATACAATTCACCACCAACAATTCATTGTTTTGGTATATTCATCGCATATACCATTTTTATGTGTTCAACAAAATCTTTGTACTATTTCCGTTTTGGGCGCTCTTGGCCACTTAAATATTGTAACATGTATATGTGGTGAATATAGCACGACGATGAATTGCTAGAGGTGAATTGTATGTGTGATGTATATGTCAGGACAAGAATTGCTGGTGGTGAATTTTCCTAGAGCCGGTGGAAGTGAATGTGGGTTTCAATAATTGTTGGTTTTTACATGTATTCTTGGTGGAAGCCACACTTAGGCCTATAGCCCAAAATGGGGGTCAAATGAAATCTGTCATTACTCCACAATCATTGATTCCACAAACAATTTAATAGAAAACAATAGAATTGTTTTAGAATGAAATAAAACATAAGAGAAGAAATGATTTCTCTATTTACAAATTCCAAAAATAAAACTTAATGAAACCATGGCCCTAGTCTACACAAATTATCAACAATCTCGATGAGAAAAAAAGGGGTAGAGTTTGCAGGAAAATTTTATGAAACCCTTAAAAAAATATTAACCACAATAAAAAATGGGTAGAGTAAGAAGTTAAATTTACCAGACCCTAAAAAATATCAAACGCGATAAAAATGGGTAAAGTTTGGAGGAAAAATTTAGGAAACCCTTAAAAAATATTAATCTATTCAAAATAAAAAATTCAACCATGACCAAAAGAAAAATAACTGCAATTCTTTTACAAAACGACTTGTCTAAGACATCATAACATACCATACAAAAGGATATGGCTATGGCAAGGAGGGATTCGCCAAGATAGGGGGTTGAATTGATGAACGCATTCATAGAAGGATACTTTTGTGTGAAGATGTCGAGTGAATGACACATTATTGGGTATAATCAATGAATATGGTGGGACTTTTACTATCACATATTTTTTGGTGTTTTTATGGTTTATTGTATTCTGCAACCAAATTTATTGTGAATTTTTTCTTTCTCCTATTCAAACGTAAAAGACTACTCCCTTTTATACATTGAATATATATTTTAAAAAATCAAAATTAAAAATAATTTCATTTAAAGTGAAATATATGATACTAGTAATATATATAGTGTTAGTATTATTGATTTTTTATATTTTTTAGATCGGTAAGAGTGGTTGTGAAGGGCCACACCCTTTGGAGGCCACAAACAGGGGACCTCCTACCCAGCATGAATGCAATTGATCAGTCCAATCCTACAAGCACAATAGTCCAATAGGGGTGCTAGGCCCACAAGCACACCAACCCAACAAGGGATTGGACCTCAAGCATTAACAGCAGCAATAGCAGCCTCAAAGATGTGAGTCAAGCATTTGAGCACAATAGCAGCGTCAAAGCTGCGAGTCAAGCATTTGAGCACAATAGCAGTGTCAAAGCTGCGAGTCAAGCATTCAAACACATTGGATCAGTGAAGGCATAGTTCCTGCAATCACAATGGCCTAGCGGAGGTTAGAATCCAGCTCGCCACAACAACAATGCCACCACTTTAACCATTGCACTATGGGATGAACCCCAATATTAGTATTATTTTATTATTAATATGTATAATATTACTATTATATTATTATTATAATTATTGTATTGTTATAATTTTATTATTATTATATTATTTTTATTTTCAATTTTTTATATCATTATTAATATTAGCTTTAATTTACTTGGATTTTGTGTTGAGAACCCACAAAAGTTGCTTGTGTATGAGTATTTGCCAAATAAGAGTCTTGACACCTTTCTCTTTGGTAAGTCGTTCCCTGAAAGGAATCATTTAAGTTTGGATTTTTATTGAGGTGCTTGGTTGTTTAAGCTCAACTGGTTAAGGAAAGACTTTGTTTCACAAATGATTAATTTTGGTTTCTAGGATCTTTTAATTTATGAGCCACTTGTTTTATTTTTAATTTTAAAAAACTAGAAACTTATGCTATTATTATGTAGATCTCTTTTGAATCGTTCTAAAAAATTATAATGAATATGGTCTTAATTGAAAGGCAACTCTTACTGATTTACAAATGAGTAATAGACTCAGAAAAACGTAGAGAGCTAGATTGGAAAAAGAGGTATAACATCATAATGGGAATTGCTCGTGGCCGTATTTATCTTCATGAAAATTCACAGCTGTGAATAATTCGCCGAGATATTAAAGCGAAAAACATTTTACTTGATGAGAAAATAAATCCCAAGATAGCTGACTTTGGGTTGGCTAGACTTTTCCCCGATAATGAAATGCAAGTCCAATCAAGAGTTTCAGGGACATAGTAAGATATTCTATAAATTTCCTTTTCAACTTTTCACATGCCCAAAACATTAAAGAACATTTTGATGATGCTAACATCATTGATGTGGTGCAGCGGCTACATGGCTCCAGAGTATGCAATGAAAGGGCAACTATCTGTAAAAGCAGATGTTTATAGCTTTGGAGTTTTACAGCTTGAGATTGTTAGTGGAAGGAAAAATACCGATACCAATCTTCCAAGAGAAAATCAAAGCCTAAGTCTTAGAATGGGTAACAAATTCACTTTCCCACCAAATATATTCAGTTTTCATCATTATTTTCGCAAACTAACTGAACAGCATGAATGGATTTATGATGCAGGCATGGAGACTACACAAAGGAGGACGTGTTCTGAGCATGGTTGATTCTACAATTGTAGACAATTGCCCTGCAGAGCAAGTGGTCAGATGCATTCACATTGCACTTCTGTGCACGCAGGCAGATTCAGACATTCGCTGTCTTATATCTAATGTTATAACAATGATATCCACAATCTCTATGTCCTTGATAATCTCCTGTAATTAGGCAGAACTCCTGTAATTAGGCGGAAGTGGAAGGAGACATAAAAGTCACAGGTAATGTTTAAAATTATCTGGCTTCAAGTGTACTCGTGGAGCATCCATTGGTGGAAGGAATATGTTTGGGCTCTCACTGCTCATACTCACAAACGTTGGCCTTGATGGACTCGGCAACGGCACAGAGTTGGTGGATATCAGTGTTAGAACATGAGATAGAAGATGGCGTGTCTCTGATGCCTGATTTGTGTTAGAATAGGTGCTGAATCCTCAACCTATATACAACAGTTGAAATTTATTTCCTTGAAATTCAATTTGTATCAGTGACAGGTTGTAATGGCCACCGTAGCGCCAATAGAAATGGTAAAGTAAAAATTTTAGTACACTTTCTAGATATTATCTGAAGATTCAAAGATGTTTTAAGTAGGTAAAATTTATAGATCGATTTATTTTTATGAGAATGTCTTTTTATATGATGGATATTTCATATATATGAAATAGAATTTACATTTCTCATATTCTTTCATAACTTGCATTTCTTCACACATAGTAATTAGATGATGGATATCTTTTATGACAAATAAATTTATTGACTATTCATGTAAAAATAAAGAACATTAGTATCAATATATCTTTCAAAGTAGACAAGTTTATCTTTGTTCAAAGTCTTGGTAAAGATATTTGCAAATTGCTCATTTTCTAGTGTATAAACTAGCTTAATTTTCTTATTGAAAAAGTCCTCACAAATGAAGTGATGATGTACTTTAATATATTTTATGTGAGAATGGAACAATGGATTCTTTGACATCTTCAATATACTTTGATTATCGCAACGCAGAATTGTGGGATTAGGTTGTGTGTCAAAGATTCTTAAAAAGTCTTTTCAGTCATATTACTTCACATGGTGCTACAACAAATACCTTGTACTCTACTTCTATGGATGACAATGCAATATTGGCTTGCTTTACCATTTGGGTATTCAACCAACCTAGTTCCTATCTCCATTTTTGTTTATGAAGAGTATTGTATGGCTAAAACTAAAAGCCTAAAACAGGTGCCAAACAGTTATGTTGGAAGCATATAGTTTATGTGTAACAACATATTAGCAGTAATTAATATTCACCCTACATGTATATTACATGTGGACCTCTATTCTTTGTCTCATCTTGATCTAATTGAATGGAAGACAAATATCAATTAAGTTTGATCTCTAAATTAACAAACAATTCACAAACTCTTCACTTTTAGGATCAAACAAACCCAAATCAATATTTACTGAACTATATTTTTGGAGAAACAGTATCTATTGAAATTCTCAAGCATTTATTGATTAAAGGTTTCACATAATATTGCAGCGGCCTCCTCTGTATTTAACATTAAAACTGCTATTAATCTAAAATGTATTGGAACTTTTGATCTCTGATTATTAGCCTTTGATTTATCACTCATTAACGATGTCATTTCTATGCATTTGCAGTTACCATCACAGCTCTATATGGCCATGGTTAGACTTGTTTTACTTTACCCATTGTTACTATAGGTCAAAGCATTCTCTGAAAATCAAGATCTAATGTATTCTGTATGCTATATTTTTCTTTTTCATTATATTTTTATTCATGATATGCTGCAGCTCTACACAACTAGGACCTTAATTTTAGCTTGCCAAATCATATATTATGATCATTTCAGCAAGTGGTGGAAAATGAAGAGAGGGAGAAGTAAATACCAGGTTGTAATTTCGACAACTTCAATCTACTTCACAAATCCCATGGTATGTAGATCAATGTGAATGATATTAGATTTTCGGCCAGAGCATGATGTGTCTTTTATAATTTTTTTACATTTATCAGGTTCTACCAAAGGAAGTGTTGAGATATGAGCACACTTATGATGAAAAGGCAGAGTATGTGGATGTGCCACAAAGCACAAACAATTTATTTGAAACTTCTAAGAAGACAAGCACACCTCAATCAAGTTTACCTATATCTACAGCCTCTTCTTAGCAGATGGCCAACTCAGGGAGGGATTGTGTTTCCTTCTTTATATGTTTTTTTCAGTCAATAATTTCTTGCTTCAGATCTTATAAATCAATGGTTGCTTAATGGTTAGCGTTTGGCTTTTCAGGTCTGCAAGATCTCTTGCAAGCAATCACACTTCTACTCCAGGTTCATATCCACTACAGTCCCGTGGGTCTGTTAGAAGTGGTCCAGTCAACATGCCATATAACTCATCAGTAGAGGAAGGACTGCTCAATAATCTTATATCTTCAAGTCCTAGAAAGTCCAACACCTTAATTCCTGATCTCTGCTATGTTTCTTTATAGAGGTGAACAGGCTAGTGGCTCAGGCTCTAAGCTACAGGTCTGAAATTCCATGTTGGTTGCCTGGTGCTCTTGTAGAGGTAGGAGGTTAATAAGTTTCTATTTTTGTTGCTTTTAGTTTTTAATTATTCTTTATGAAACAGTGACCTGTATAATCCTGTATCTATAACACATATACTTCTATAAACTGCCCAAGTTGTTGCACTTTACCTTTGAATTTGCTGTGCAATGTTTAGAATCTATTGAATACCTAACAGAATACATCAAGCTCAGTCATGACGCCATCTACTTTAGCTGTTCTAGTGCATTGATCAGTGAATCTTGTTGGCAATCAAATTGCAATTAGCAGCAGCAATGATTTGTGCTTCTTGATACACCTTCAGTTGCACAAGCTCTATCTTAGTCAAGTCTGTTGTGTTCTATAAGTGCATTGAAATGTCCTGCCAACATTTTCCCTGGATGTAACCAATTGCTTTGTCCTCAAGGCAATTTAACAAATGAAATTTCCTATTGCCACAACTAAGAAGCTCCCCAATGTGTGTTCAAAATTGGGGAAATGAAGTTTGCGTTCAAAACCAATGCTCCTCCATTTGAATATGCTCAAGCCTCAATGTTGTTTAGTTTTCCAATGCTGCAGCCTGAAGCCCAGCCTTCGAATTGGAACTGTTGGGGATGACCCTGTTGATTTGTCAAGTCATATAATCAACATTAGTAATCAATCCCTCAGTGTCAAGAATCCTTTGCTGATATCACTCTTTGAAATCATCTTCATTTCATACTTGATCTCTACCAAAAATTTTGTATTCTTAGCCAAATTTCAATTGGCGTTTTCAACTGTTGTGCTCCAGTCTAATCCTCTGTGCAGGTCAGTGATATGTTGTATGATCTTATATGTAATCCTCGAGGCACCTGTGTGTCCCAATAAACAAATAAACAAGTTATTCCACCATCCCACAAATTTGTCACCTTGCATTTGTAGTTTAGCAATTGAATAGCAGTTCCCATTGCATAAGGACTTAGTTGTCACAGGTTTTGAGATGCTTCTAACTATTAAACAAAATGGGTTCAGAAGGCATATACATAATCACAAATGCAATCATGAAGCAAACTAACCTAACAAACTTTCTCCACAGACCTGCATTCAATTTAGAGAGCATGTAGTAAATTTGGTCTTAGTGCTTCCATCAGTGTCTTCAATTATGTTTTTAGTACCACAGTATCTAGCTATTGTATTATTCTGGCTGCAAACAGGGTTACCCCCAACGTAGCATTTGACCAAGTTGAGAAGACATCGGCAAATAGGAACAAATAAAACCAAAGTTACAATATCAATCAGCATTGATTCCTCGGTTATTTATTAGAAATTAGTGTAGTAAACTCGAGTGATTGATAATATGTTTAAATACAATGAATGTAATGCAGCGCTAAAATACATTTGTGTTGTCTACCTTACATATTGTGACAAAATTCAGATAGGTTTTTGTCATTTCTAACAGCCTCTACATATATAATATATTTGATTTTCCTTTGATCATGGCAATTGAACAAACAACTATGAATATAGAGAAAAAACAAACCAAAACCAATTTTAGGACTTTATTACTAAAGCCAAGTAATTGATTTAGAATATAAGAAAATGGACAAAAAAAATTGTAAATTTGTTTTACCACATGGTGATATTTGGACTAGTTACGATTATAGTAGATTTTACAATGGTAAGGTTATTGTTTTGGATGTCGCTACAATATATACAATTAGAGTGATTAGTAATTCGATGTTGAACTCCCTGCATGTAAAGAAAGCCTATATATATATATAAATAGATAGATAGATAGATAGATAGATGGATGTCTTTTTTTTTATGATGACTAAAACAAATAATATTGTGAGTGAAGGCAATATGGACAATTGGAACTAAGTCAAAACAGTACTGATTTAAAGAAATGACAGAATAATTGCTCAAGGATGTGTCAAGCTCACAATGAATCTCAAGAGGTGTGAGCAGTGCAGTTTAGACTCTAGCTATATAAAACACTAAATGCAATGGCAGGAGGAGCAGGGCCTCATAGAGGCTATTGTAATTGGCTCTAACTTCTATAAAGAAAGAGGATGCCAAAGTGCTGCATTGCTCACATCAGCAAATGTCCTTGCCCCATTACTCTTCAAACGTGTAATGCTCAATGAAAGTAAAAATGGGAAAGAGGCTAACCTAATTATACTTGCTGAACTACAGCCTGTTGCAAGGCATTAGGCATCAACAGCAAAGATCACAAAATGAATTCTCCTGCTAAACATTTAGGAAAACCTAAACCTTGTCATATCTTTCAAAAGAAATTTCTTATGTACCTAGACTACACATTTTGGCGTTCTACAGGAATAAGACATTCAACCCTAAAACACTTGAGTTTATCAACTTTAGTTCTGCACACAAATAAAATCTCAAACCTGTTGTAATTCATTTCTGTGTAGTGTGTGAGAACTCATGGAGTATTAAATCATATGGCTGTTCAATTTCAGGTTCCCTGAAATGGCCTTAAAAGCCTTGTGCTGCAAAAATTAATTGCAAATCATGGAAAGCATTGAATGAACTGCGAGCTAGTTATCTCAGAAGGCTGCACATTTTACTACCATCATAATTGTCAAATCCATCCAGATTTGAGTTTTTCGGTCAAGCCAGAATTGTCCAATGGTGAGTTGACCATTGACCATTGGCAAACACAAAATTCACTTCCTATGGAAGTAGTGAACATGTCAAACTTGTTTTTCCAAGAACATATAATATCACCTAATTATTCTTTTTGTGTTTCTACTTTGCTACTATACTATATTTAGAACATTTGTTCATGAGCACAATTTTTTCCTCATATAATTTGTATTATGCTCTAACAATGTTAATATTAGAGCTTGTGTTATATGGTTTTATTGTTAGTTTCTATTTATGATAATACTGGATAAGATTGAAGTTTATTAGGCAAAGATTGCATTGTGCTCAATGTAGGATTCTTAATGAAATCATTTATTGTTGCTAGATAATTTGGAAACTTGTCTATCTCAAAACAGAACCTTGAGAGTTGGCTTGTCTGGTGCAGAGCATCCACAACAGGTGAAGACTGCCTTGTTGTAACAGATATTTTTGAGAAACCTGCCATTCTGTAATCTGGCTATTGTAATATGTTGATCATAATGTGCAGCTGTCTTATTCTACAGTGCTAAAGTTCTACTATATTTGGACAGAGAATTGTAGCAATGGTTTTATGCCTAATGGTAAACAGTTGATGCAATGTTGTTTTAGTTTTATGTTTAATGTTATGAAGTTATGCATTGTAGTGAACACATACAATGTATTAGATCTTTATATAAGATTATAAAAAAGTTAGTTGTTTATGTGAGGGGCTCAGTAGTGCATTGTAGAAAAACATTTGGTGTTTAAGTCTTTCAAGCTTTATTGTTATAAAAGAGTTGTTTAAAGTGTATTTAATTACGACATGAAACTAACACTGGATAATGCATCTCGTCAGACATACCAAATGTATTGTTGGGAGCAAAGATAATTTTCTGTTCGAAGCATACCGTTAAATGAATGAGGATTTGAAGCATTTTACTCTTATTTGATGATTTCACTTTCTTTTTCTTGTTACTTTAGCAAACTAGTAATGAAAGAATAAGTGACATTCATACTGGATTCATACATTTTGTCTGGACAGACTTGTCATAATGGATGACAAGTCTGGTTGTTTCCTCCCTCGGCAAAACAATTTAAGAGTTATAAAGTTTTGGAAAACAATTTGCATCAAAATTTCCTGAAGTTACTATTTGAATTTAAGTGAACTTGAAATTACCTCTCCACATGAAATTTTAAGCTTTTTCCTGTCTTCAAGTTCAGAAATACTCTCTCCGAATAAGCTAAAGGCTGTTTTGACTGATTCAAGGGGTCTAGCATCAACCTCTCCCATGTTAGGAGCAATTGGTATTAGAAGATGGCAATCTGTTTTGCCTTAGAAAGGTCAACTCATCCACCCTTGAAATCATTTGAATCTCCCTCCTTAAATTGAGTTTATCTTTCAGGTTTCATACAGTGCTATTGACATGTCATTGCTTCTTTGTCATTGTATGTGCATCTTATCTTTGCATGCTTGAGAGTTCATTATTTGAGGTTGTCTTTGTGGTATTTGAAAATTGAATTATTAATCGATATTACAACTGAGCATTAACTTGTGGATGCTCATATAATGGAGGAGATAGATGTTCCGCTAGTTTTACGAACAATGGCGTGTCTCCTACAGCAAAGAATATATGATGTGAATTTTTTGATGACCACATTAATCATCACAATCTTAATGTGGGAAAGTCATATTTGTCGTATGTGTCTCCATTAATCTCGTTGTAGTTGGAAACTTGTTTCGAATGTTTCCATTTGCAACCAAAAGTTTCTAGAAGAATTCAAATCCTTCAAAGTTTTCTGCATCCAGCTTCAATATTTGACTAGTATTTGTAAGTGGAGGTGGGGCTACGCCATTATCTATTTGAAATCATCCATGCATATGACTTTCTTTTGGCGAAAGTAAATGGAATTAAAACCTGCTTCACAAAGTATACAGCTACGTGAAGTTGTTACCTTGTTGTATGTTGGAAATTGTGCATATACAGAGATTGTGAGAGAATAAAGTCATGGTTTATGAGTACCAGAATTATATAAGGACTGTGGGAAAAGGGAAAAGCAGGTACAGAAACAGATGAAGTTACTTTACATGAAGAATAGTAATTGAATGCATCAATCTATCAGTCTCCTTTGATTGAGGAAAAAAAAATCTTTTGTTATTCAGAATTCTAAATAACTTGTTTTGATAGTAGGAATAGATGGAGCAAGGAGATAAAATGTTTGGTTTGCTGCTAATGCCTCTTTGTTTTTAGATTTTTTATATTTATTGCAGGATATTTTAAGTTTCATAGCTTTATGATAATATTTACTTTTTATTTAATAATTTTGAAATTACAATTCAGTTGTTGGTGTTAAATTTAATAGTTTTAGAGTGTTTAAAGATAACATCAGCAATCAAAAAAATTATAAGTTTGTTCTTAGTGTATTCTATCAAATAAGTTCTGATTCACATTCAAATGTGGTTCTATATATTTTGTACTTTGATAATACATGAAATAGTTGGAACATTTTACTTTAATAGTCTATCTTGTGGGTTGAATCCCATTTGAAAGGATACTCAAGAGTTGAGTTAATTATGCTTGGTTTGTCCTTGGGGTTAGGCCAGACACTATACATAATCCGACCACATAAATTTTTTCCTTCCATTTTATAGCAGTCAGTCATACAAACACCATTCTCTAGCATTGTCTCTAGTACATGTTTGAATTTCTTTGTTTGCTTTTTCCTTGTGATCATTTTAAGTACCCATTTTTGCATGTCATTATAATGGAATGATGTAGTGTTGAGTAAGTGCCTTGTTCTACATTATAAATGTAATCAGTCATTGCATTCCCTTAGCTTCTAATACCCATAGATAAATGTAATCAGTCATTGTATTCCCTTAGCTTATAATACCCATAGATCACTGTTTTTATTCTTATTTTAGTATGCCTCTATGCCTCATTTGCCTTGGTGATTTATCAACTAGCTTTCTCTACTTTAAAAACCTTTAGCTTTTCCTAGCATAGAAAAACCATGGTCACAACTTTTAGAATCATCTTACCATTTTTATTTTACAATGAAAAATATGAAACCACGTGTCTACCAACAATTGGTGGTTTCACTTGACATGGGACTTGAACAAACAATTTTAAATGTCATGGCCACCTATTCTTAAAGATTCTAGAAATGCAACACCCATTTCCACCTTTAGGATCTTCGTAATGACTCTCCCTTTGACCTTAACTTTTCATAAATGAATTTCCAAGCCTTTTTAAAGTATCCTTGACTCCATTTTTTAAAGAAGGTTTTTTATTTATATCTTCAACATATTCAATTTCTAGGAATGATTTAATCAATCCATTACACCACACTCGATTGGTTGGATGACAAGTTGTAGGAAGGAGAAAAAACTTTGGATGTTTTTATTTATAATTTGTTTCCTTTTCAAAGTTTACCATAACTTTATAAACACTAATTTCTATGTTAGATTTTTTTCTTTAATTTATTCATTTTTTTTTAACTTAGCTCTCTAAATTTTAGAATTGTTGTTAATAGTTGTTTAGATTATTTTGTATTGCGTGAAACAACCCTGACAATTTTCACTTAGAAATATTAAATAGTCTAATCTAAGAATTTAGAATATTCCTAATAAGATCCTAAGCATAGATAAGATTTTTTTTTTTTCAAATCCCTTCCTTTTTTTTAATTGAATTATAAATGTTCAATGCATCTAATATAGAAAAATACAAATTTTTTATCTACTTGCTAGACATACCCACACACTTGAGATGAATCCTAAAGCTTTAAAAAAATCTAAGAATATGTTATCAAATCATTAGAAACGATCACATCATAATCTCACTATTATTCTTATTATATAACTAGCATAGCTACTAGGGTTTTCATCGCCATAGTTTATTGTAAGTTGCACATATAGGTTTTTGTTCCAAGCATCAATTGTTGAAGCTACATCAACCTAAGAAGGCAGTTTTGATTTTTTATTCCAGCAAGTGATCTCAATTTCTTCCATAATTAGAGGTAACTAACTCATAAAAAATTCCCACAAATTATTGAAAGGTAACTAACTCATATTGACCTTCCCTTTCTAAGAATAATTGTAGGTACATCTAACCATGATTCTAGTTCACAAAAAAATTACCTAAGTTTATGTAGTAACTATTTAATTGGAAAATGAAATGAACTAAAATGTTCAATTCCCTTTTAACTATTGACCAAGACTTGGTCAATACTCAATATTGTCATATTATCAACTAAATCAAAAGTGTGGATGTAGTCTAGAAGGTGATGTTATAAGTTTTTCATCCTTAATTTTTATTTCCCTCAAGAAAGATGGTGCCAGGTTATCTAAGATATTGGAATTATACTAGTTGGATATTATTAGGCAAATTTTCTACAACACTGGAAATTTATTTTATACATGTAGTTATGTAGTTTCTTCTCTTAAGTACCAATTATCTACTCAAACACTAATAACAACTTTCCCTTATCATCTAATGGTGAAAGGTTAGTTGAAGGTATGGCCTATATCCCTATTGACTTCTACAAAAATGATACATCAAATATGTTGATTTTATGGGTAGGTATAATTTCAAATCATAAGAAACTTTAACCACATGTCATACAATATTTTAGAGACTAAAGAAATAGGTATTTAATTTTTCAAACCACTTATTTCTAAATTAGACTTCCTATAGGGCTATAACTAGATGAAAACCATGTCCCCCGCTTCTAAATTCCTCAATGTGTGATTTTTATCAATATAAATAATTTTATAAATTTTTACATGTTATAGATGATTGTATAAATATATATGACCTGCCTTCTCTACTCAATAAATTCTCTTGATGTAGGAACCCATGTTTTAAAAAAAATTGACTATGTGAAATTTGGTGCATCATATGCATACAATGTCACTGAAGTGGACATCCTAATGGGAATTTTCTATGTAGTATTGCAGAAATGATCTCATAGGTTTAAGCACATCACCCAAGAAAATTGATATTCTATCACAAAAATCCTTGAAAGTACCCCTCAACTCATTTGTTTACTATCTTTATCTACTTATTTATGTTGGAGTGACAACTAGTATTGGGTATCATATTTATTCTCATTAACTTGAATAAAGTTTGCCAAAAGGAATTCAAGAAGTGTACATATCTATGATTGACCATGGCATGGGTTATTTTATATAATTAAAAGAGCTCCATGGAGAAAAGTTCTATATAGATCATTAGTACTCCTCAGATGCTAATCTCACTACTATTGGTGACGTGTAATAAGGTTGGTTTTGGAGGTTTCAATCCCTCAAACCTATTGTAAATTATACCTATAGGTTTTTGTCTAAAGAACCAATTGTTGAATCTAAGTCAATCAAAAAATAAGTTCTTTTATTTAAAAAATGACCTCCCTTTCCTCTTAGTGATGCATATATTCTCCTCTCCATGAGATCCTAAAATTATGACAACCATTTCCATAATTAGAGTTGATTGATTCACAAATAGATCCCATAAATTATTGAGAGCTAACTAACTCGTCCTGACCTTCTATTTGAAAGGATAACTATAAGTATTTATATTCATGAGATCAATTCATAAAGCAATGATATAATTTTATGGAGTAACTATCTAATTAGGAAACAAAGGTAACTAAAATTTCTACTTTGTCCTAACAATCAACTAGGACTTAGTTAATTTTGAATAATGTCTAACTATTGCTAACATAAAGGTGTGGAGCTTGTCTAAAAGGGGACATTAAAATTCATCCATACTTGAATATTCTTGTCCTCAAGCAAGACAATTTTGGATGATCTAATATATTCACAATATCTCAAGTAGGATCTAATTTCATTCCACACATAGTCTTACAACTAATTTTCTCAAGTACTAATATAGTAATTCTCTCATCATCTAATGATGTAAATTTAGTTGAAGGTGTGACCTACTAGCCCTCTACATTCTTAAAATAATAATTTTTTAAATTGATTTAATAGGTATGGGGTACCTCCAGTGCATAAGCCACCTCACTAACACATTGTACAATTCTATATAGACAATAGGCATAAGGTTTTTAATATTAGTCCCTTTG
Source organism: Sequoia sempervirens (assembly GCA_007258455.2). Lineage (NCBI taxonomy): Eukaryota > Viridiplantae > Streptophyta > Pinopsida > Cupressales > Cupressaceae > Sequoia > Sequoia sempervirens. The sequence continues at coordinate 61,247 of VDFB02295848.1, forward strand.
AAGGAGGGGATTAGCTACTCCCAAGTCTCAAGACAAATAGGGTCTAAAGGGAGCGAATATCCCTTAGTCACCTCAATGTACAAAGCTCAAGTGATGAAGGTACAAGATAAAAGAGATTGCAAAAACACACTTGAAAGAGAGTCTCAATATACTTTGGATGGACTTCAAGGATCGAAAGAGAAGATTACACAGGTCTCTAGAACAAGTTGGCTAGCTCTTAGCCAAAGGATGTTAGCGTGGGAGTTGGACAACAATGCACACTCAGGGATGCATTGGCATCTTGTATGGACAAAGAGTTAGACTTGTAAACAAAAACTCACATAATCTACTATCTACCCAGAATCTAAAGTTTGACTATTTTTCTAAGTTGATAGAAAGCTAAAATGAAGGGAAATGACAATAAGAAGAATACTTTATAAATCCACACTAAATTGATCGAAATGACAAAGAAGGTAAGATATCAAATCATAGAAGGTCTTGTGTCATGAAGCCTCCAACAAAGCTTCACATGAATGATCTACACACAAAGAGGATGAGGAAAAGTGTTGGGGCTATTTTGGGGCTTGCCTTAGTCAAACCCCCGTTTTGGGGTTTCCACCTCCATAGACAACCAGGCAAGACAAGACAAAGTAAAATAGATGAGATGCATAATAAAATCAAACTCTTCTATGGAGGAGAACCCCTATCACAAATAAATAGATGATAAATATGTTAGCAAATACACAAGACAAAATAATATAACAAGAGAGCGTTACAAATAGTCGGTGGCTCCCTCTTAGCTTGATAGACAAGTTATTGAATGTTTGCAAGAGGGCCTTGGCTATTGATGAGATGTGAATTCGATGAAGCTTTCCTGTAGAGAAGAGATGAAGAAGAGAAAAAATCCAAAGAGCGCTCGTTGTAGAGAAAAATGGTAAGAATGAATGAGAATGAAGGTGAAAGAGAGAGTTTTGTGAGGTTGCATGGGTGGGAAGAGTCATTACACCTGCAATTTACCATGATGACATGTGTCATGGGAAAAGTTCATGAGATTCCCTCATTTAGACTTGAAAAGATTGGGGATGCTTGTGTACCATGTAGATGTTCATGCACTACACAGGTGTCCAACTCATAAATTTGTAAGAAATGAGGTGGCAGACTGCTAACACTTTGTTGTTGTCCCTTATGGAGTTAAAATCATGAAAATTTGACTCATAAGGTTCTTGACATAAATGCAACTAGATGCCATAAATGCAACAGGCTAAATGTGCAAGAGTGAAATTGCCACGGGGTGTAATTTTATGAACATTTTCCCCTCACTTTGGTGAGCTAATTTTTGAGAAAAATAAACTACACTAAAGTAGAAGAGAAAACATAAGTGCAAGACTGAAAAATTTGAAATTTTTATAGATTTACATGCAAAAAAGATACTGTAGAGGCCAGAGGGGTCGAGCAGGTAGATACTGATGATGCTCACAATGATCAAGCTCAATGTGGGACTACAACACCAAATGTGAGGTATCATTTTGCAAAACTCAAATTTAGGTTAGTTCAAAAATTGGAAGAAGCTACAACAGTGAGAAGAATGCTTAAGAAAAGTTCAATGATTTGGAAGAAAAATATTATGCAGAGGTGAATATATGCCCCTTCCTATTTTTTCCCCTAGCTAGGTGGGGGTGAAAATAGGAATTATGGAAGGACCACGTCTACTGGGAAAAATGGGCCAAAAATGACCTATATATACCCTGGTGGACCCATAGAACTTTCCTTTTCACTATTCACAAGGAGTTTGTTGACTTATGTGTAGAAAAATGCCTCACAAATGTGACTACATAGCCTTGAGGATCGACCAACTCTGCACAATCATAGTTGAGGGAGGTGAGATCGACGAGGTACGAGGAATATAACCCTATTTCATGTTTTTAGTGCATTTATTTTTATCTTTTTCCATTTCAAGAGAAACACAGGCATTTGACCGTTGTGTAGGTGTTTGGCCGATGCGTTGTGGTACTAAAAGGGCCTCAGTGGCTTCCAATTTCATTTGCATCTTCCCCTATGCACTATCATTGGGCAATGTTGGACCTCAGACGCTAGCGCATTGCCCAGATGTCTGCTTGGCACACGTCCATCCTAGAGGCTCACATAGAATTTTTTTGATATAGAGATAAAATTTTATGATGTAGATGGATCTGGCGTGAACTTTTCTTCTACTACAAGAGTGGCCTGAGATCAAAGAGCATGGTAGCAGACAGGTGCTCACTATGTTGCACGATCAGAGAGAGAGAGGATGCATCCAAATGATGAGGATCTATTGCGACATGTGGGCTTGTAGTGGTCCTACAAGATGCTAGAGATGAACTATAATCCTTTGATGCTTATGGCACTCATGGAGTGTTGGGATGTTGATACCTCCTCTTCCACCTATCATCAGGAGAGATGACTATCACATTGGAGGATGTTTATTAGATCACCGAACTACCCATTTGCAAATGGAAAGTGGCCTATGATGAGGCAAGGACACTACGAGAGGCCCTAGAAGGCTAGTTTTAGTACGCTGGGAAAAAAGATCCCAACAATACCACTGGCCACATCTATGTGTGATGGTTGGAGCAGGGAAAATTGCTCATTCCACTCGTCTGGAGAGTGATGGTCATCACAATCACCCTTTGAGCCGTGATGGATGGGCGAGGCTGTCACCTGGATGGGGGCCTTTCCCATTATATTCGAGCAATGGAGGATCACTAGACTATCTTTGCTTGGGGTCAAAGCATGCTTGCTCACTTATACCACGACCTCAGACCTGATACATTCGTTACAATTTTTTTCAGTCTCATAGCCTACACAGTCCTATAGGTGTGGTCGTTTGCACACATCACATGTACTCGTCCAATCGGGTTTCCCTAGGGCATAACACTTGGTACATTGATGACGCATGCATACCTAGTGGTGCTTGACTAGAGATATGGAGAGCTCAATTTTTGGCAGCTTTAGTTTGATGTTTTGTGGTCATAGGATATGAGATGGTGAATTTATAGTGGGATGGTCTGGCCCATAGACAGGTGGCATTTGTTGCATATGTAGTGCTATCATCTCTTGGTGGGGTGATCAAACCACATTATAGTCCCATACTACTGGCATCGGGTCGCCCACCAGTTTGAGCAAGTGTAGACGATCCCTCGACTCCATACGTCCGATCGACGAGGAGTGCTACTTGAGTGGGTGATCATCATCGTATGACCATTATGGACGTTGCTATCAATGATGAAGGGAAGAATAATTACCATCAACCTCTCGTCCTCACGATTAATGATGTTGGAGTCACTTGCGATTTTAGAACATGGTGGGTGATGACTTACCCTACCCTAATTTTTTTGGAACATACCCCCAAGGGAAATGTCAATGGACATGGGAAAGGAGGAGAGAATCATAGTGGTAGTGGCCATGAGGAGGGCAAGCCAACAGTGAGCAGAGTAGTGGAGAGGCCGAGATGACAACAGATAGTGTCATCCCCTCAACATGTAGTCCCAGTCTCATTGACACCACCTTCAATGACAATCATCCCTCGTGTAGTAGTAGAGGAAAGAGTAGGACCTAGAGTTGCACCCCCCCTAATCCACATTGGAAAGCTAGGGACCTAGGTATGAGAGTGATTCATGTTATTTCCTTTTAGTATTTCTTGTTTTAGGTTATGTCATATATATGCACATGTTTTTATATGATCTGGTACTAATAGCATCTACTTCTTTATGGTTAAATTCAACACACAGGAGTGGATCACCTTCATCAGGTGGCGTGTCTTTGAGGCTACCCTAGTGGTGCCTATTAAGGGGAGCACCCTAGATGCATATAGGCCAACATCAGTAGGGTGACATGCCCATCTTTTCGAGCTTGTTATGGTTCTAAGGACAATATACAAGGAGGCATGTGCAAATATTATATAGGGGGTTGTTCACCATGCCATGGTGATTGAGCAGAGGGATCAACACTTGGTGGAGCTCTACGCCACACTAGCTAAGTGAGATCAGGTGAGGATGCAGGGATAGAGTGCTGTAAAAGCACAAACCTGTGTCACACTTTATAAAATAATCAACCAACAACAAAAAAATTTCTGAACTTTGACCACATAAAAGTGGTCTTTATGTTTTGAATTTCAAAATGATGTAAACTAATGAAATGTAGAAATTTTGATGAAGTTTATTCCTGTAATTTTTTAGATTTTTTAAAAATTATTTTCATTATTTTTTTTATCAATTTAAGAATAGATTTTGGAATGCTGAAAATTTCAGAAAAAGTGACTTCACGGGCCATCAAGAAACAAATTGAAAAAAACTTCATTTCTCCCTATTTTTTTTTTCTCCAAATAGGTAACTTCAATATCTAGTGCATGGAAAAAAAATCAAAATTTGATGTATATTTTTCTCGTAATAACCTTTTAAAGTCAAACTTGTCAGAATTTGACAGTTTTCATGGGACGTCAACTATTGTCTATTTTTTAATCATTTTCAAAAAATAAATTATACCCTTTTGAAGAGGACTCTCTCCTCTAGTGCCCCGTATATTTTAATTTTTTTTTAATATGTTTTACTATTTTAAAAATTTCTAATCAACCTTTTTTTTTTTTAGGTGAATTGCTACCAGAGAGGGTAGCACTCTATATTTATTGAGAGAATTTTTTTACAATTCACACCAAATAGATAATCAAACTTGAGCCCCACAATTGCCATCTTTTGTGGCAGATCTAAGCAACATATGATGTTTTAGGGCCAAAGGTTTCCTTCTCTTAATCTCAGTCCAATTGTTTCCACCATGAGAAGGATCTTGGGTAATTTGCTCTACATTAGTTAGGAGGTTCTGCCCTCCCAATACACCCGATTTAAATTGGTTAGAAAGAACGCCACCAACTGAGCAACCTGATGAAGATGCAATTGATAGTGTGGATAGTTCGCTACCTTTGGAGAGAGCTGAAGAAGCTGTAATCTTTGCAGGCGAGACTAAAGTATGATCCCCAGGAGGGGGAGGAGAGGAAGGCTTGCTTTCTTTCGGAGAGGCTGAAAGGTGTACAAAATCCTTGGGTGGATTGGGTGGAATGATATAATGTTGGGATTCAGCCCCAATCCACCATGTCGGCTTGCTTGAGTTCAGGTTCCCCATATCACGATGCATATGACACTAATAGGAGAAGTGTTATGTTGAGAAGCATTTCCTACATCTGAAAGCAATTTTTTCATAATCAATCGGTTGTCTCCTGCATCTGTTTCCCACCTTCAACATAATCTTGGTAGGAAGACCATTGGAAAAATCCATTTCTACACATATCCAAGCACATATAGAATTTTACAGTTGATGGTTGCCTCGGAAGAGCAATGATACCGTCCAAGACTATTTCCAATAGCCCTCAAGCAATCTAGTTACCAAAACTGAATAGGGAGATACAAAAGTCTTACCCACAAAAAAGAAGTGGTGAAATTTTTTGTGTGTGGGTCGAAATCAGGAAACCAAGGTTTCATGCATTAAAAATATCCTTGGAATATCCATGGGCCATTTTCCACAACCAACTCTTTGTCTTCCTGTGAATCGAACTCTAAAATGAAGAACCCCTTTGCACAAGGGTAAATGCTTATTTCTCCTTCCATGAATTCCTTCCAATTATTCGATACCCAAGCATGCAAATCACATAGTTTCGGCCAAGTTTTTGTAAATCGACAAATCAGTGCATGAACAGACAAAAAACCCTCCTTGTCCAAAGCCAAACTATCCAAACAAACTTCTAGCATTTTTGAAGGAGGATGGATAGGGAAATGCGAATAGTATTTGGCAAGGGCACTATTTGTAGCGGCAACGACATTTTGTAGTTCCGAATGAGAACCCCTGTCACCAGACACATTATTCAAGCCATGCCCTAACCCCATAGAGTTCCATTGGAAATGGCGTTGCATGCAGAGATTGTTCATACGTCCATATTGCAAACCCGAAGCCCTAACTGCCTGGGCGAAATCCATACATCAAACCCTATCGCCTGATAGCGACACCATGTTATCACCACGATTTCCATTTGAAAGGCCAGTGAAGGATGCGGTTTCTATGTTACCTATAGCAGAGCAGCAATTGAAAGAGGCCTCTTGCTTAATTTGTGCTTGGGCTCCATCGAAAGCCACAAAAATGGTTTGTCGCAGGCAGGAGTTTGATGGAGGCATCACAACATTTCTGTTTTTTCTAATCAACCTCTTTTTTAACTTTAACAACCTACCTGCATTATTTTAAAAATAAAATATGTTAAAACTAATCAAAATATTTAAAAAAATTATATATTTGGATTCACCACTCTGAGCTCTACAAAGGGTATTTTTCTATTTTTTTTTGCAGAAAAATCATTCTGATTGGAGAAATACTTTGTTAAAGTTGAATGTTTTAGAAAATTCTGAGAAAAGGTGAGTTGGCTGCCAAGTAGGTAGCCAACTAGATATGCTCGACCAAGTAGGTTTCGCCTGAAACATGCTCGGTCAGAATGGGCTCGGTCCAAATGGGCTCGATCGAAACTTGTTCGGCTAAAACATGACTGGTTGATAGGTGCTTGGCCGAAAACGGTCAATAAATATTTTTTTTATTTTTATTTTTTCAACTCAAGAAAATTTGGTAAAATACATATTTGGACAAAGGAAGGCATATCTCAACAAAGGAAGGCTTATTTTGACAAAAAGAAGGTTTATTTCGACAATTTAGAAGACTTATTTTGATAAAAGAAGGTTTATTTCGACAATTTAGAAGACTTATTTCGACAAAAGAAGGTTTATTTCAACAATTTAGAAGACTTATTTCGACAAAATAAAACATATTTGGACAATAGGAGAGCTATTTTTGAAGGTACATTGATCTTCAACTTATTTAATTGATTATGCCACTATTTTCATGAGTTCATTTGAAGTTTGTTTTCACTTATTTTCATTTGAATATGGTTGAGAACTAGGGTTATTAGGTTATGGTGTACACATGTACAAAAACCCATAATTTTGTTGCATATTATGATGATATTCCTTCTACATATCATGATGATTAGATATGTCCATAGAGACACATGTTCTTTTTATATCCTTCCTTATTTTATACATTATGTTGTGTTTCACATGATCACCAAATTCTCCCTTAGCTCATGTGAGACCTATCAATAAGTTCATTTAGATATATACCTTTCATGATGCTTGGAATATGTAAATTGATGATCTATTTTGTTAGCCTAGATCATACATATTTACATTCATGCTTCATCATATTTTCTTACATTACATGACGATATTGAGCTTACCCATGACAAAGAGAAACCACCTAATATGAGATATATGAATTAAATTCTTAGATTTCATTATTATTGATCACCAATTCTATGTTCTTCCATTTTTTTTCTTGGCTTTATGAACATTTTCACATTCCTAGTTAGCATGTGGATGATGCAAGGACACCTTTTGTATTACATTTTGACACAAATAAATTTAAACATGTGTTATGATTTTTATGTCACTTCTTCTTGGTATCATTTTCACTTTTTACTTTTTTATTATGTCATGTATATTGTGACCCCCTTCACCCATTCTTCCATATATCTTTTATTTCTTTATATTTTAGTTTTTTTAATACACCTCACTTGTTGTGATTTTCACACTTATTTTATCTTTTATATTTGGTTGGACATTCTTATCTTCCCTACTTGGAGTCATTTTAGTTTCCAATTTCTTTTCTTGAAATATTTCCTCCTATTCTTGTGTACATCCTCCTTATGCCTATGTTTTATTTACCTTTGCCTTTACTTTTATTTCCAACTTGGACTTATCTTTTACATATATATTATTTTTCTATTTTATGTTTTGCATGCTTATGTTTATTAGACTTTTGTTTAGTATTCGGGATTTTATGATCTTTTCCTTCTAATTTTGGTTTCTCATGTTTCCTCATTAATTCTTAAATTTTCATGCATGTATTGTGATACTTTTCTCATGTAACTTTTCCACATTATTCTTTGACTATTGATTATTTTCTTTGATCCTATATATGTTCATGTCACACTTTTATCTAGTTACCACATAGACTAGAGGGCATCATGCATTCCATTACATCTTATACCTTCATTGTTGCATCTTCATATTATGGGAATCATGTCTCTATCCCTTTACATCTTATGCTTATATGGTTATATCCTTACATTTTAGGTCAATAATCCTTCCTCCTTAACATAGTGTGATTTTATTTGTTGCATCCTTGCATTTAAGGAATCGTGCCTTCCCCTTTGTAATCTTATCCTTTCATTGCTATATACTGTTTCATAGGAGATATATCGTGTTTTCTCTCTTTCACATCACATAAGTCTTTTATTATGATATATTTAAATTAGAGGCATCATGCCTTTTCCCCCCTCATGAGTTTCATTATACTATCCTACCCATCTAGGGAAAACTAGCTTTATGCATGTGCACAATCATGTTTTCCCTTGCACCTCTTCTCTTCTCTACTTTTCATTTATTTCTCATGTGTGGGTTCCATCCCTTGTTCTAGTGCATTTAACTCCTTCCTTGTAACATGATCTACTCTCATGTGTTCACCCTCTAGATCCTTTTATATAATGTTTAGGTTATCCAACCTATTGTTCCCCTACATCAAACTCCTTAAGTGTGAAATAATGTACACATGAATCCAAGATTCAAGAACAAATGAGATGAAGTGGTAGTTTCATGCTAGATTCAAATTTCATCAAGATTGTCTCATCCTTCCCTAGACACTCATACTTTGCATGATTAATTTATGTTTTTTCCCTTATTTAAATATTTTTCCTCAACCTCACCTACATGGAATGTACACTAACTGAGCCTCTATCCAAGTCCATTTCCTTTTTAATTGTTAATTAAATTTCTTACATGTTGTCCAAGTTTTCCCAATGCTCTTGCATTAGGTTGGCACATGTCTTAGGTTCACTTGAATTGATTACATGTACAAATTATACTTGGTGATCTACACATTTAGGTATATATCGAGCTCATGATATTTCTCTTTCTATGTTTTATAGTACTCATTTTATTAAAAGATCCACATATTGATGCAAATTTAGTGGTGATCTAGTAAGTGATATAACTTGCATTCAGAACATCTTAATTCTGATTTGGAGTTCATTATCATCCTAGATTTTGCTTGCATCAACTTCACATTGCATTTTGCATTAGTTAATTGGCACTCTAGGGTTTCTAAATCTTGCATTAGTGAAAGTGCATATAGGTTACATTTTTGCATCTTGCATCATTGAATTTCATTTGAAATATGTATTTGCATTTAGTCTACAGATAATCCAAACCAAAAAGCATAAAAATCACTTAATTTTTTTTGAAACTTGTGAAAAAAACCCTTACTGGGACTCATACGCTCCTCTGCATGATTTAGTCCTAGTACTAATTTTAAACTGCATTTTCCAGCATTGAATTCTCTAATTTTTGTGTTTCTGTTTGCTACTGTTAGTTATTAGTTTCAATTTGCAGAGTTTCTGTTACATTCATTTCATTAAATTTAGCATAGTTTACATTCATTACAATTGTGGATAGAATTAGATTACAGTAATTTTCATTTCCAACATCACTTCATAGTCCAATTAGATTAGATTACATTTGGAATACGTTACAAAACAAAAACCAAAAACACTTAAAAACTGATGAACCACTTGGAGAAAGCATAGTTATTTGAATATGTCAAATCTCTTTTTCCAAGTTAACCTAATCCTTAAGCCTTTTATTAGTGATGAATTTGACATGTTAGATGAAGCCCTCGAGGATTTCATCTCACATGGTTAATCCAATATGGTTTATTATGACAAACCGAAACCAAGAGAAGTTAACGTGATTCAACCTCAACTTATCCTTTATCTGCCTTCACACAAATCTCAAACTCAAAACAAACATGTTTTCACACTTGAACCACCTAAGAACAATGTTTTGAAACAATCAAGTTATAATACTATTGCTCATACATATAACACTAGAAACAATCCACAACCAAAACAACCAACTACAACACCTTTACCTTTTCCTAATCCCATCTTGCCTAGTGCTCCTCATTCTCTCTCGCATAGTGGGAAGGAGTATGATCTTGTTGAAAAACTTAAGAATATTCCTGAAAAGATGTCTCTATGGGACCTAATTTGGAATTCACCTAATTATCACACTATGTTTCAAACTGCCTTGCAATAAGTAGTGGTTCCCTCTAGCACAAATGCAAACGATGTGGCAACTCTAATACAAGGAATGAATACAATTAATGTAGACATTACCTTTCACTAACATGAGCTACCTCCTTTGGAAATGAGAAAGAGAAATGATGCATTCATGATAATAGTCACCTACGATGGGCAAGGAATATAAAGAACCCTTGTTGACAATGGTTTCACTCTTAATGTGTGTAGTGTGACCCTTTTGGATAAACTAGGCATGGATAAATCAAGAATTCAACCCGAATCCTTATCGATTCAAAGATTTGACAATATAGGAAAGCAACCGCTTGGCGTAATTACTTTTCCTATTATAGTTGGAAAGGATACCTTGCTAACTCCTATTCATGTCATGCCCAATAATCTTTCATACAATCTTCTTTTAGGGCCACCTTGGATTCATGAGATGCATGTGGTACCTTCTGTGTGTGTGTGAAATGTGGGAAAGTTAGTAAATCAACACAAACCTTAATGAAATGAATTATATCAAATATCTGAATCAAATAAACTACTCTATTTTGCAGCTAAACAAATCTTTTAAGAACGTCTCATTGTACTCTATTCTCAAGGATTTATTAAACCATTTGGCCCTCATATTTCTTTGTGCACTATGGTTGTTAAAATGGCAACTTGAGAAATGAGAAAATATTCAACATGCAAGCCAATTAAATACCTACATGAAACTATATGACGAAAAATGATAATGGATACTATGATGAATGGATGATGGTGTTAGATTATTCGAGGTAGATACTATGGTATTGAACTAGGATGATTCTACATGTGCTCAAATGCTAATCTAAAATGCAACTATGAAGCAAAGTGTGATTCTAAGATCTAACTATGATGCAAAACATGATATGAAATGTAACTATAAGACTCCAAAATGCTCCAATGATCAAACAATATTCCTGCATGATAACTCTACTCAAATGTAGATGCAAAATACACTGGCAAAGGGTTGTACTTATAGGCTTTTTCCAAGCATTTTTGTGATGTGGCAACGATCGACGGTCTAGATTCAAACAAGAGGAATGAATGGTGGAGATGGAGAGAATCAAGAAGGTGTCCCCTTGACGAAAGAAAACATGCCAAATGGATGGAGGAATCTCTTAACCAAAGGCAACATGCCAAATGGATGGAAGAATAAAGTGTGGGAAGAAAATACCATGTGTTTGAAAATTGGTTGAAGAAGTGTGTGAGGAATAAGCCATGTGTTTGAAAATAATTATAATTTAAAAATTAGAATTATTTAATTTCATGTGACCTTGGTGAGGTGGCATAAAAATTTGTAGACATGTGCTTGAATTCCTAATCCAGGATTAGTGAAACTTAATTAAATAAAACAAGATTATGAAATTTGTTTATTTAATTAAATTAGAAGAATATGATTTTTAGATTTCAAGAATTAGAAAATATGAACCATATAAATAAATTGAGAATTTATTTATATGTAGTCGAATATTAATTAAATAACTAGTATTTAATTAATTAGATGTCATGACCGATTTTAGGTGTATACATTTTGCCCCTATTTGAAGTAATGTGTTTACACATTGCTTCAAAGAAAAAATTTGATACCGATGCCGAGAATTTTTTTTTTCGATGCCCCAGATGTTGATTTTTAGATATTGACAGATATATGCCCCCTCAGGAGATAAATCGGTGAATTTTGGAATTTTGGGGATTCTTTTGGATTTTTTTGAAAATTTTGATGATTTTTCGATGATTTGATGGTGATCTCAAAAATTTGTGCATCAGAAACGATTTATCTCCTGAAAAATGATGTAGTAGTCAGCAGGTGATAATCTAATTAATTAAAGCCTCTTTGAAAAATAGAAATAAAACAACCCCATAAAATGCCACTTAATTAACCTTTAAAAGGTTAAAAAGTTGATTAGAAAGGTCATTTGTGCATTTTGCAATTTGAAGACTTTGTGAGTGAGAGTGATTGAGCAACTTGGAGCAGAATGGTGATCCCTTACCACACGCACTAGTTTGAGCGAGTCAGGTGCACAACTGCCCAACAATGTATGGACCTTTGGTGAGTACCTCAAAAATTGCCTCGTATTTTGTGCATTATATTTTTCCCTCCCTTTTTCGTTTCAATTCGGTTTTAAAATATTTTAGCACATTAGGAGACCGAAATAATGCATACATAGACTGTTATAGCGCATTGACTAGTCTAGCGCATTGGGTTACCGATGTAGCACATAAGATAAATGAATTAGCACATAGGTGACCTGAAGTAGCGCAACCATGAATTGTTTTAGCGCATAGGGCAATTAGATTAGCACATTGATTAAATGGAATAGTGCATCGGGCACTTTGGCGCATTGGGACTCTGTTATGCACATTAGAGAAATGTTCCAGCACATAGAATAATTCGGTGTATTGAAGGTCTATTTTAGCGCATTGATGGATTTCTCTACCGCATATGGTTTTTTAGCACATAGAAAGAATATTCTAGCGCATTGACGAAGTTTGATGATTTTCTTGTTGAGACTCCTTGATTTTGATGATGTGTGATCACAACAGCCATTGTGTTGATGATGATTGATGATTTTGATATGTTAGATGTCCATTGATCTCATGATAGGTGAGATTCAATGATAGGATGATGATAATTGACCTCGTGATAGGCGGGGATCAATTATAGGTTGATTTATTTGATAAACCTCATGATAGGTGAGGCTGATTTGATTGATTTGATAAACCTCATGATAGGCAAGGTTGAGTTGATTGATTTGATACACCTCATGATAGGCGAGGTTGAATTGATTGATTTGATAAACCTCATGATAGGTGAGGTTGAATGGATTGATTTGATAAACCTCATGATAGGAAAGATTGAGTTGATTGATTTGATACACCTCATGATAGGTGAGGTTGAATTGATTGATTTGATAAACCTCATGATAGGAGAGGTTGAGTGATAGATTGATGCTCACGAGATTTTATCAAAAGTATCACCAGAGTTGATTAGATTGATAGGTTGATTTATTGATGTCAGTTGATGTTGGTTGATTGATGGACTAACTTGCGATTTTGTGATGATAGGAGCCTTTGACTAGTTTACAGATAAGAGAGTGGTTCCCGAGGACTTGGTATCTGATTCATCATTTGACATATCGATTTTCCCTAGATCAGGATCAATAGGGGGTTATTGACAGCCTTAGCTGAGAGATGGCATAGTGAGCATAAGACTTTCCATTTTCCCACTGGTGAGATCATGGTGACCCCTGAGGATGTATACCAGATTTTGTGGATTCCTGTGGTGGGAGAGCTTGTTATATATGATGCACATGAGCAAGGTGGGACCAATGTGCTACGACGAGTTTTTTAGGATGATACGATCAGTGGTTATGAGATTCCCTGGAGGGAGGTCGATGCATATGCCATGCTACCTTCTGTATTAGTTGGTTTCATTGGAGGGTTTTTTTGTCCTAACCGTAGGTCAAAGGGACTCTCGGTTGGATGGGATAGGATCTTAGAGGGTATGATTGTGCATGGGATGAGATATGCATGGGGTTGTTGTATGTTAGCCCATCTTTACCATGATTTGCACTAGGTGGTCTACCTTCGAGGGGCCAGTCTATCTGTGGGGGTCACATTGCTCCAGGTTTGGGCCTGGGAGCATATAATAGTCAGTCGGCGCGTGGGAGTCAGACAAGGGCTAGCCATGAGGCCCTATGTTCACATTTATGTAGGTCGACTTGCTTAGCCTAGGCTGGGCAAGCTAGAGTATTGGAGGAGGGCGCTGGATGATCTAGAGGCAATGGTATGGCGACCGTATGTTGATTATGAGTAGTGGCCCGAGGATGATACAAATATGCCGTATTTGTTTTAGTTGATGTATCTGATTGGTCAGACACGCTTCATCATTAAGAGATTCATGCTACTGAGAGTTCTAAGATAGTATGGCCAGGTTCAGGCCATGTCCCAGGGGGTAGCCCATTATGCATGGCGGTGATAGGATGTGATAGAGTGGGGTCCGTGTTTGTCTTATGATGTAGCTGTCAAGCACTATCAAGCATTACTGACCATCATTTGGGAGGTGCATCCAAAGATCACCGATGCATCAATATCAACAAATTATGCCATGTATATGCTTACACATTCATTCCCTCGAATCATGATTCCAGATGAGCCTACACCATTGTTAGCGGAGGGGGAGGCAGGAGGTCTTGGGTAGAGGCGACAGAGAGAGGAGGTGGAGGAGGAGCAGGGTGAGGAGGAGCAGGGGGAGGAGGAGGAGAGCAGTGAGGAGGGGGATATAAGTGATGACGGTGATGATGAGGAGGGTGATGGGGGTGGTGGAGGACTAGGGGCAGATGTTGGTGAGCTAAGAGTGCCTCATAAGAGGCGACATGTGGAGGTTCAACTACCCTCACCACAATAGCAGACACAAATTGCTACACTCTAGGTATAGGTCGAGACCTTACAGGGTCAACTAGAGCAGGTGTAGGCTCTTCTTATACAGGCACAGTGACAGGTACATAATCTGACGGTTGAGAGAGATGCTGCTAGGCAGTAGGTGCAGGGACAATTTGCACAGATACAAGCCTAGATGTAGGGACAGGTGCAGGGATAGGTACATGGGAAGATTGCCACATTGACCACCAAGAGGGATGCCCTGAGACGACGGGCGGAGCAGGCCAAGGCCATTAACGAGAGGCTATAGTAGGCTGCAACGGCTGCAGGTACATCAGATTATTTCAGAGAGATTCACCGCACTGCTCAGGAGGCCAAGTTCTATAGGGGATGATATCATGATGTGGTTCCTCCAGAGCGGTGGGAGGGCTTTGCACAGTCTCGGTCTGGTAGGTCTCAGTCTTAGACTATTAGTGTGGGTGTTACACAACCATTGCATGGAGATCAGAGAGATCCTGGTGCAGGGCCATTAGGTGGAGGGGGAGGTACTGGTCCTAGGATGCCAACACCATCTGGGGGGAGCATGACATAGCTCCAGTTTGTGATCTTCTGATGTATTCCTGGACATGTATACACTCTTTATTCAGTTGAGACATTGATGATATTCTTCTTGTTGTCAGACTTTATGATACATTTCCATTTTTGATATTGATGTATCTCTTCACACATTTGGATATCCTTGTACACTTTGATATTATGATTTTGAGATTATATGATATGCGGCGATGATTATAATCTGTGTTTATATGATGTTATATGATGATGGATGTCTTTGATGCATTTAATTTCTATGTTTATTATGATGATCCTGATGAGATGCTATGCTATGGATGCAAATGATGATGTAACTGATGTGTTATGATTCTATGATGATTTATGAATAATGCCTATATGATGCATGGGATGGATTTTTTAATGCCAATGATATGTGATGTATTTGATATTTTTGTTCTTTTTTGATGCAAATAAATAATGAAATGAATGGATGAATGTTATATGAAATGATTGTATGATGGTACCTAATTCTATCTAATTATGATGTTTATGTGATGATGATGGATGATCCTATATGCTTTATGGTTTTATGCAAATGATGTTTTATATTATGTGATGTATGCAAGGATGATATGATAATGTGTGAACATGTGATATGCTTTATAGATTTATGCAAATGATATTTTATACTATGTGAGATGGATTTGATTATGCCAATGAGATGTGATGATATGTGATGATATGTGATATTCATATTGATTATGTATGGATGTAATGATAATGGGATGTAATGATTATATAAATGATGTATGATGTTTTGCAATGATATGGTTATGTGATGCAAATGATTATGCTTAACTAAATTTGTAATGCTTCGAAACTTCTAGGGTCTTAAGCTTAAATGAGTGAATCTATCCAACTTCCAAGATCCATGGGAAGGTTGTCGTTAGTTGATTCTTTGTTAAGTTAAGCTTCACAAAACCTGACATATTTCCCAATTCTTTTGGAAATTTGAAGAGACTCACTCATTTAAGCTTAGTGAACCACTTTCTTAATGTAACTACATGGAATGATTTTGATTATGTAAATGAGATGCGATGCACATCTTTTTGTGTTTTCTGATGCAAATATTATGATATGATGTATGGATGGATGAATGACGTGATAATGTTTTCTAATGTATGCAAATGATGATGCAACTAATGTGTTTTTGGTAATGCCAAGTGTACTCAATCCATTAGTGCAAGAGATAACATCATTGTTGTAGCTTTGGAAATCCCATAAATACAGATGCAAACTATCATGGATGCAATCTACTCTAACCATGCAAATCTCATATGCAAAAGTTGTCATTCGTAACAACCGATTTCTTGTGCTTTTTATCATCATTGGGCCTTTAAAATGTTGAAAGTGAGTACAAGAATCAATGGCATATTTAGACCATGATGACCTGAGTACTACTTCCATGATGTTTGATAGTGCAAGTTAACACAAGCATCTAAGTATAATTAACTGAGATGACCTGAGTATTGCTTGCGTAAATAGATAGGAGTTAACCATTTTCCTATACAAATTTAGAATGTCATTAGTGATACTTTGTAGAGCACGTCTCGCGACAATTTGCATAGTAATAATGATCAACTCATAGACAACAAACAAAGAAAAATCATACTCCTTCCTGGCTCCTCTAGTTCGATACATCATCGAGGGGCTCTAGAGATATGATAACAAAAATCAAAGTATAACAATTGAACATTCATTTTTAACGTGATAAACCCATGATTCAGAAGCAACATCATCCATTTGAAGTTTTCTTTTGGTTTGATTTGGCTGTTTTGATTTGGATGTTCAATGCATTTCTACTGATGATTGATGTTCAATGTTGAGTTGCACTATGATCATTGTTTTGGGTTGTGTTGTACTATTGCTGTTTGTCTGTTAGTTCAAGCTCAAAGTTTATTGCCCCCAGTGAGTTCAGGATTTTTCCCCCAGTCTAGGGTGAGACACGACATGCCAGGATATGTACATGATGCTTTTCAAGGATAGGAAGATGGATGGAGAAAGCGAATGGTCAACATGCTCAAATAGATGGAAAAGCTAACCTATCACAAATAGTGCCTGCTGCCAGGTTTTCACTA
Source organism: Sequoia sempervirens (assembly GCA_007258455.2). Lineage (NCBI taxonomy): Eukaryota > Viridiplantae > Streptophyta > Pinopsida > Cupressales > Cupressaceae > Sequoia > Sequoia sempervirens. The sequence goes on from VDFB02295848.1 coordinate 78,527, forward strand.
CTTTTTTTATTGCACTTTTTTTAGATTTTTAGATTTTTTAGATTTTTTGCTTTTTCACTTTTTTTTTGTATTTTTTCTCTTTTTCTGATTTTTTTGTATTTTTTATTCTTTTTTTGTTGCTACCAAGACGCATGTTTACCAGGTTTTCATCAAAGCAACCATTTTTTTTAGGAAATTTTTTGATGTTTTTGTATTTTTTCAGGACTCTTTTTGATGCACTAGATGATTCAGGTGTAGAATTTCTTGAGATGCAAGCTATTGAGGGGTTCATCAAAAAAATACCCTTCTGGTGTGGACAACTGATATGCTCCTGATCTGAAGACTAACACAATGACAAAGAGACCTAGCTAGTTGGGTTCAAATTTCCCCTTCTTCTATCAATCTTGTTGGTTACGAGGGTTCTCTTTTAGGACTAAATCACCCACCTAAAATGTTCTAGGATTTACTCTATGATTATAGCTTCTGGATATCCTCTGTTGATATGCTTTCAGGTGATCCACTGCATGCTGACGATGTTCATCCAATAGTTCCAATTCCTGTAACCTAGACACTCTATAATCCTCATATGAAATGATCCCTTTTAGTGACACATAGAGTGATGGTAGCTCCACCTCAATAGGTAGAATGGCTTCTGATCCATAGACTAGAGCATAGGGTGTAGCTCTTGTCAGGGTACAAATGCTGGTTTGATAAGCCCACAAAGCAGGGTTCAGTTGAACATTCCAGTCACGTCCAACACTGTTGATGGTTTTCTTCAAGATTTTTAGTATAGTTTTGTTTGAGGCCTCTGCTTGGCCATTTCCTTGAGGATAAATGGAGTAGAAAACCGATGCTAGATGTTAAACCTCACAAAGTTCATCAATGTCCTAATTTTTGAAAGCTCTGACATTGTTAGTGATAATGGATTGAGGGATGCCATACCAACAGATGATGTAGTTCAGGATGAAGAACGAGATTTGTTTTCCTATGATGTTGGTTAGAGGGACAACCTTGATCCACTTCGTGAAATACTCAGTGGCTGTGATAATGAACTTCTGTCCATTTGATGAAGATGGATGAATTTTCCCCACGAGGTCCAATCCCCATTGATAAAAGGGCCATGTTGATGCAAAAGCTTGAAGTTCCTACACTGGTGTGTGGATGAGATTGCCATGAATTTGACACTTTTGGAATTTCTTGATGAACTGAAAAGAATCCCTCTCCATAGTTGGCCAGTAATATCCCAGACTAAGGAGTTTCTTGGCTAAGGTTAAACTACTCAAATGAGTTCCACAAACACCTTCATGAACTTCCCATAAAGCTGTTTCAAACTCGTCATGTTCCAGACATTGGAGGAGAGTTCCGTGAAGACCTCATCGATAAAGGACATCCACAATAAGGGTATGTTGAACAACTTGATGAATGATGTTTCATTTTTGATTGTGGGACAAGTCGAGAGGGAGAGTATTGTCTTTCAGGTACGTATATATTTTCTCGTAGAGGGAAGTGTCATCCTCAGTAAGATGGTACGATAACTTGGGATTTAGGGTTGTCATAGGATGGGTTGAATAGTTGTTCCACCATGAACTTGTAACGGGCTCGTTTCTCTGGAATTTGCAGGAGAGAAGCAATGGTCACCATGGCATCAACAACTTTGTTGTCGCTTTGAGGAATCTGTACAAATATTATTTCCAAAAAGTACCTTTTGAAGTCATCAACCATTCTTTTATAGGGAATCAACTTGTCATCCTTTGTTTGATAATCATTATTTACCTGATTAATGACTAGTTGTGAATCCCCATAGACATGTAACTCTGTGATCTTCCACTCAACTGTTACTTTGATTCCAATGATCAAGGCTTCGTATTCGACTGTGTTGTTGGCGCAAGGGAACATTAGTCTATAGGACTTGGGAATGGTATGTCCTAGATAAACAAAATTTTGGCACTAGATCCATGTTGTGTACAAGAACCATCAAAGTACAAGACCCATTGTTGTGTGGATACTGTTAGCACATCAGCATCTGGAAACTCAATGTTCATTGGATGATTTTCTTGCAATGGTGCTTCCACCAATTGATCTGCGATCGCTTGTCCTTTGATTGCCTTCCTATCAACATACTGGATGTCAAATTCACTCAACATCATGGCCCAATTAGCTAGTCTTCTAATTAGATTAGCTTTGCTAAGAAGGTATTTCAGAGGATCTATCTTGGCTATCAATTTGAAGGTATGGGTGAGCATGTAGTGTCGTAATTGTTGGGTAGCAAACACTACTTCTAGACAAGCCTTTTCAATGAAGGTGTAATTGATCTCATGGCCATTTAAGGTTCTGCTGATATAATAGATTGCCCTTTCTTTTCCTGTTGAATCCTCTTGCGGTAACAAGGCCCCCAATGATATCTTAGTTGTTGATATGTATAATAAAAGTGGCTCCCCTTCTGTTGGTGGTACTAAGATGGGTGGAATCATTAGATATTGTTTTAATTGGTTGAAGGATCCTTCACATTTCTCATTCCATTGGAAAGATACATTTTTATGTAGCAAGTGAGTGAAAGGATGGGTCTTGTCTTCCAGCTGTGAGATAAATCTTTGGATTGATTGGAATCTCCCTTGCAGAGATCATAGCTGACTAGTGTTTTTGGGTGGTGGCATCTCTGTGATGGCTTTGACCTTTGCAGGATCTACCTCAATACCGTTTTCTGAAAATATATATCCCAAGAGTTTGGATGAAGTCACCCCAAATACACATTTCTTTGGGTTCAGTCGTACATTGAACTTTTCCAGTCTGGTGAAGATTTTATCTAATATCTCTAGGTGTTCTTCTCTGGTGTATGATTTGGCTAACATTTCATGCACATAGTCTTCCATGAAGGTGTACATCATATCATGAAATATTGTCGTCATAACACGCTGATAAGTTGCTCCTTCATTTTTCAACCCGAATGACATGAAATTCCAACAAAAGGTTCCCCACGGGCATGTGAAGGCTGTCTTATCTTGATCCTCAGGTGCAATTTTGATTTGATTATATCTGGAAAAACCATCCATGAGTGACAACATGCCATGCCTTGTTGTTAGGTCAACAATGATGTTGATATTGGGTAGGGGAAAGTCATCTTTTGGACAGGCTTTGTTGAGATCCCTGAAATTTGTGCATATTTTGATGCTTTTGTCTAGTTTTGAAATAGGCACAATATTTGATATCCATTCAACATAGTCAATTGGTCTTATGAACCCAACATCCAATAACTTCTTCAGTTCTGCTTTTACCAATATGGCAATATGCAGATGCATTTTCCTTAACTTCTGCTTGATCAGTTTTACCCCTGCTGGTAGTGATAAATGATGCATAATGAGTTCTGGATCAATCCTTGGCATGTTAGCATATGACCAAGCAAAATTGACTTGTCCTGTGAAGAATTTGATGAAGTTCAGTTTTTCTTGATCTGTCAAGGATTTTGCTAGATGGACAGTCTTTACTGTTTCTTCATTGCCAATATTGACAGACTGAGTGGGTTCAACCAATACTTTAGATCATTCCTAAAAGTGTTCAGGGAGTTTGTCAAATCTTCCATCCTTCAGTTCCTTAGAGGGGTTTTCATTGTTAGATACATTCTTTATTTTCACTTTTTCTGGATCTAATACTGCGATTGAAAGGTTTTCACCATCAGATCTATTTCCTGTATTATTCATTTTGTAGCTGGAAAATTTGACACTCTCCTGGTTGGAAGCTTCATTATGATGTTCAATGGTGGAATCTGTTTCAGGATTGGTGGAATAGAGGAAATTGACAATGGCCTCATCATTTAAAAATATGGGGATTTCTGATGACTCAGTTTGATCCCAATCTATGAGTTTAGGATGTATGAGGGGTAAGGAGTCATTGGATTGGATAAAGTAAGAGGTAGTAAGGGTCTTGATGGTAATGTCTTCAGATTGTCCAATAGCGAAATCAATGTCTATAAGGTAACTCTCCTTTGAATTATCCGTTTTGCTCCGAGTCTGATCATCTTTGCTAGAATCATCAATATGTTGTGATCATATTTCGAGTGGTCTATAACTTGAAATTTGGCCATCCTCACATATGGGTGTATACTTTTGTACCACATCAATTCCCTTATCATGACACGACTCTTTAGATAGCGAATCCCACTCATATTCATTTGAATCAGTTTCATGATCATCACTAGCTTGTAGTTGTAGGATTCTTTCAACAACTTGTTGTCTGGTTTCTTCTCTTGATTCTTCTCTATACCCCAATCCTGTTTTATCCTTGGATTGCATTGTGATAGGTTGTATCAGTTCTATGATTCCTTCTTCCCTTTTACCAATAGGACCTTTTCCCTCATATCCCATATTTTCCAATATTGTCTTTCCTTTTCCATACTACTCTATTTGCACACTTGAGGTGGATGCTTGTGATAATTCTTTATCTTTGTATAACTAGTTTAAAAATTCTTTGTCATCTGACTCATCCACTAATGTGCCTGCTCTCACAAAGGTGCCATCAAAGAGTGTGGTGGGTTGTGATGATTGTTGTCTAGATGTTGATGGCTGCCCATATGACTTTGGAGAAGATGAAAGTTGTGATAAACATAAGGATTGCTCAAATTAGTATTCCCCCATGCCCTTGTCTTTCAATTGTATATTGACAACTTGTTTCAATAAAGACTCGAGTCAAATTTCCTAATTTTATGGAGTAGGATTTGATGTACTTTCTTTATTTGAGGGATTGACATTAAACTGATATCCTTATCCTTTGATTGGTCCTTTTTCTCCACCCACTTTGACAAGGCATTTAGTTGTTTCCCATCATTTGATGAACTTTGAGTTGGAGTTTCCTTGTTGTGTGGTACAAAAGCATCTTGGGTTGTCTTGAGGGTGTTACAATATTGGGGGTTGTTTGAGTCCGCTGCAATAGTGATTTCCTTCCCATTGAACGATAACTTCAAACATTGGTGATATGTGGATGGCACTGCTTGCATGTCATGAATCCAAGCCCTTCCCAAGAGTATGTTGTAGGTTAACTCTTTGTCTAACACATGACATACTATATCTCTGACAACTGGTCCCACTTGAATAGGTAGCACTATCAACCCTTGTGAAGATCTTTCCTCGTCATCATATGCTTTTATTGTGATTTTCCTTCTAGGATCAATATCATTTTCTGAATAGCCCAATGCACTTTCAAAGTACAAATATTCAGGTAAGCTCCTCCATCTATTAGAACACACTTGATGCAGTGTTTGTGGATTAAGACCTCAATGTGGAGGGAAACGTTGTGTGGATGGTTGATAGATACATCGTCATGTTCGGAAAAGGATAAGTAGTGTGGTGTAGTCAAATGTCCCACCATAGTCTGAAAGTGGAAAAAATATAGATTTTTTGGTACCGTGGTGGCGACTAGAGCTTGTTCCAATATTTCCTTGTGAGCAGGTGAAATCTTGAGAAGTTCTAATTTGGATATTTGTGTGGATATCTTCTGTAACTGATCAACTATGTTATATTGGGTTGCAGGGATAGCCGTAGTTGATTTGGACATAGAAGGGATAACTCTTTTCAATGTTACCTTGGCTTGTCCTCGTGTGCTTGCATTGACTGGTGTGTTGTCTTGTTGCTCTTTGATTTTGATAACATTGATTTGATGTGAGGTAGTGTCAACATCATGGTGATGATTTTCAATTGCAATGATGTTTTTTTCATGTTCGATGGTGTTATCGTTTGTTGAGTTATCATTTATAGTAAGATCCGATTTGTCATGGGTTTGATCATCAACCACTTTGATGTACAGAATGGTGGTGTCATAGACATAGTTTATGTTTTTTCCTTTGGTATTTGAAGAAGAAGATTCCCCTTTTTCATAGTTGGGTAGAGGGTTCTTGAACACTCCATGATCATTGTTGGTTTGGGGTCCTTCTACGAGTATCATTTTATTGCCAATTAAACATTGTATCAAGTGCTTCAATTGCATGCAGTCATTGGTTTTATGTCCTTTGTTGCGATGAAAGTCACAGAAATGAGCATCATTCCACCATGGAGGCTTAACTTGTGGTTTCCAATTTCTTGCCTCTGGTAATGTTATAACTTTAGCTTCGAGAAGTTCCTTCAATGCTGATTTTGATGATTGTCCTAAAGGGGTGAACCTCCTTCGATTTGAGGACGTTCGATATGATGGTGTTCTAGATCCAACATTACCTTGATTGTTGCTTTGGGTGACATTTTGTTTGTTGTTTTGATTATTTTTGGTGGTAGTGGCAGTTAAGTTGAGTACAGGTTTTGCATTTTGGTTTTCAATTGCACCATCATTAGTTCCCACATTCTTGTTTCATTGCCAAAACTTTAGTTTATCACCACTATTGTAATTGTTGGAGGAGTTTGATGAGTTGTTTTTGTTGTATATTTTGATGACTCCTCTCTTGACCAAAGCCTCTTAAATTTTAATCCCATTTTCAATCAATTTTTCAAAGGTTGGGGGACATTGCAATTACAATGTATAACTCATCTCGTCATTGAGTTTGTCAATAAATATTTCTATCTTTTCCTTTTTAGGTACGAGATGAGAATATCGTGCAAATAACCTTCTCCATTTTTGCAATAATATAGGGAAAGATTCACCCTTCTCTTGTTTCAAGTTACAAAGATCTTTCATGGTAATGCCATGTTGAATATTGTAAGAATATTGGGTGATGAACTTGTTGACCAATTCCTCAAAGGTGTTAATTGGTGGGGTGAGTTTGGAGAACCATTCAAGACATTGTCCACCTAGACTTCGTGGGAATAATCTCATTAAGTATGTTTCCATATATGAAAATTCAAGACTCATGGTTCTAAATTCCCTCACATGGTCTATCGAATTAGTTTTTCCATTGTATTTGTCGTATTTTGGGAATTCACAATGTTTTGGAAAGGGGATCATGTGGATACTTTGATCAAACATATATGGAGAAAAATGTCTTGGATCAAGTATCATTTTGAGGTTCCTCTTTGGATATTGAGAATTTGTTGTTGAAGGTTCTTCATTTGGTGAGTTAGAGAAACCACTTGTTTGGTTTCTTTTTCAGGTTGTTTTGGAGGTGCTTTCAATTGATTCACATCAAAGTCTTCGGGTAATTTGACACCTTGTTTAGCTAGCATAAGGAGGTAATTTTCCCCATTTCTTTCAAAAATATTTTCTAAGCATTTGTGGAAGTTGGGGTCTTGTTCAACATGTTGGATATCTTCCTCGATTATTTCTTCCCCTTCAGTGTTGTTGAGTCCATGGAAAGGATTCTCTTTAGCCTCTGCCATGGTGTTTTGCATTCACTTTTTTGAGTTTCGGTGTTTTGAGTCTCAATGATTGGAGTTTCAATGGTTGGAGTTCCAAGGTTTTGCTCTTCAATGTTTTGATTTTCAAGTCCTTTTTCCTTGAGTGTTTGTTTTTGTAACCTTGTTTGAACAGGCATACAAGTGTTATAATTTTGACTAAAGTTTGATCTAAGTTTGGAAGAGTACCAAGGATTACAACTAAGTCAAATAGAATGACAAATTCTAATGAGACTAAGTTTGATTTGACTATATAGCTTCATTTCGTGATGAGAGGATGATAAATCCTAATGATGAAACTAGGCTTAATAATCAAATGTGTGATAAGTTTGATGGTTTTGGAACTTTGAGATGTTAGATCTTGGTTTAGGTTGGAGAATTCCACTTGTAGAGGTCAATTTTAACAAGTTTAGACTCTAAGGTACCTAAGGAATGATTCTAGACTTGATAAGATTCTAAAATTTTGGTTCAAACTATGAAACAGGGGACAAGTTTAACTCGAGTTTTTGCATTTAATGGATGCGCTAAAATAGAGCCCAGATGCACTAAAAGATTTGATAGATGCGCTAGAACAGAGGATAGATGCACTAGAAAATCACACAGATGCACTATAACAATAGTTGGATGTACTAAAAAAAAGGATCAATGCGCCAAAGTACTGCACAGATGCACTATAACATAGGGTAAATGCGCTGGAAAAATGCATAGATTGATTGACTGTATGAACTGGAACAGAGGACAGATGCACCAGAGTTTTGCATAGATGCACTATAACAACAGTTGGATGTGCTAAAAGATTTCACCGATGTGCTAGAAGATGCAACAAATGTGCTGAACTAGGAAAATGACACAGTTTGTTGGACATTTGTTTGATTTTTCAGATTTTCTAGTTAGAGACTTGGTTGTTTCAATGAATGTTTTTCTAAATCAAGGTTTTCACTTTCAACATGTGATGTTTTTTTTTTAAATTGGTTCAAAAACACATTGGTAAAGACACATCAAGCATGTACAACTTAGGCTGTGTAGGACTATATTTGTTGAATACCCACTTGGATTTTACTCCAGCTACGCTTACTTATAGCGGATGATAAGATGCTTGACCCCATTGGCTCCCCTCTACGACACCACTTATATGGGGCAGCCAAGCATCAATACCCATGAATCTCCCATGGCATATTTCTCATCTCTACTAAAAGCCGCAAGAATGTGGGATGACTTCAGAACGACCATTCTTGCACCAACAAATAGATTAAGGATTTTGGCCTTGCTACAACAAAGGGTTCTAGTATAGGCATTCCATTTGTGGGGGATCATCCATGTGGCAAGAGACCATTGCTTCCTTTCTTGTTAGAACAATCCTCATGATACTTGAACTTTTCCCAAGTACCCACATTTATATCCTGGTTGGAAGTCGCTTGGCTTTAGTGTGTTACCGGTTGGGTCATTCCCTTGGGTGATTACTTTTTCCCACAAGGTGGGCCCTCTAAGGATAAAACAAAAGTGAATGGGTCTAGATTTTTGGTCACCTAGTTAAGGGGAAAGCATATGCCTACCATTCATCAATCACGAAAGACATGGTGTTCTTTATCCTTTCTATTTAATCTAGATGCCTATCTTAAGCAAAAGAAAGCATTTAAATAGCTCCAACCCCTGCATAAATCATTAGTAGTTTGATAAATTTGTCTTTGACCAGCGTATAAAAGTACCTGCAAGCAGAAAACACTAATCAATTCTTGGATTTTGCAATTTTAACGTAATGTGCTAAAACAGTCATCGCATGCGCTAAAACATCGATGCACTCCAAGAATTACCCAATGCACTAAAACAACTACTCTATGCGCTAAAAGAACTGTTCAATGTGCTAAAACAAAGACCGAATGCACTAAAACACTCCCTATATGCACTAAAATATTTGATGGATGAGCTGAAAGAAGTATCAAATGCACCAAAACAGACGAATGCGCTAGAAGATTCCACTGATGTGCCGAAGCAAAAGTTGTATGCGCCGAAAAATTTATCATATGCATCAAAAGAACTCGTGATTGTGCTAAAACATCATGACCAGCCTGTTTACATGAACTTTTCTAGAAAATTGTTAGAAATGGGGACTGGCCCCATGATGGGCGCCATTTTGTGTGTGTGTGAAATGTGGGAAAGTTAGTAAATCAACACAAACCTTAATGAAATGAATTATATCAAAGATTTGAATCAAATAAACTACTCTATTTTGCAGCTAAACAAATATTTTAAGAACATCTCATTGTCCTCTATTCTCAAGGATTTATTAAACCATTTGGCCCTCAGATTTCTTTGTGCACTATGGTTGTTAAAATGGCAACTTGAGAAACGAGAAAATATTCAACATGCAAGCCAATTAAATTCCTACATGAAACTGTATGACGAAAATGATAATGGATACTATGATGAATGGATGATGGCATTAGATTATTCAAGGTAGATACTATGGTATTGAACTAGGATGATTCTACATATGATCAAATGCTAATTATGAATATGCTAATCTAAAATGCAACTATGATTCAAAGTATGACATAAAAGGAAACTATGAAGCAAAGTGTGATTCTAAGATCTAACTGTGATGCAAAACATGATATGAAATGTAACTATAAGACTCCAAAATTCTCCAATGCTCAAACGATATTCCTGCATGATAACTCTACTCAAATGTAGATGCAAAATACACTGGAAAAGGGTTGTACTTATAGGCTTTTTCCAAGCATTTTTGTGATGTGGCAATGATCGACGGTCTAGATTCAAACAAGAGGAATGAATGGTGGAGATGGAGAAAATCAAGAAGGTGTCCCCTTGACGAAAGGCAACATGCCAAATGGATGGAGGAATCTCTTAACCAAAGGCAACATGCCAAATGGATGGAAGAATAAAGTGTGGGAAGAAAATACCCTGTGTTTGAAAATTGGTTGAAGAA